>NGBS01000938.1:0-23722 GCA_002245135.1 Proteromonas lacertae | reverse complement strand
TAACCCTAACCCTAACCCTAACCCTAACCCTAACCCTAACCCTAACCCTAACCCTAACCCTAACCCTAACCCTAACCCTAACCCTAACCCTAACCCTAACCCTAACCCTAACCCTAACCCTAACCCTAACCCTAACCCTAACCCTAACCCTAACCCTAACCCTAACCCTAACCCTAACCCTAACCCTAACCCTAACCCTAACCCTAACCCTAACCCTAACCCTAACCCTAACCCTAACCCTAACCCTAACCCTAACCCTAACCCTAACCCTAACCCTAACCCTAACCCTACCCTAACCCTAACCCTAACCCTAACCCTAACCCTAACCCTAACCCTAACCCTAAACCCTAACCCTAACCCTAACCCTAACCCTAACCCTAACCCCTAACCCTAACCCTAACCCTAACCCTAACCCTAACCCTAACCCTAACCCTAACCCTAACCCTAACCCTAAACCCTAACCCTAACCCTAACCCTAACCCTAACCCTAACCCTAACCCTAACCCTAACCCTAACCCTAACCCTAACCCTAACCCTAAACCCTAACCCTAACCCACCCTAACCCCTAACCCTAACCCTAACCCTAACCCTAACCCTAACCCTAACTAACCCTAACCCTAACCCTAACTATTTCTTCCCTTTTCTGTAATTCGATTAGGGGTTTAAGTATTTTTACTATTTCTACAATTAAATCATAATCATTATTATTTGGGAACTCTTCTGTGTAATCTTTATCAATAACCTATTAATAATTACAAAATAATTAAATTGAAAATAATATTTACTTGAATATAGGATCTTATATCATTAAAAGATTCAACAAAATGTTGAAGCATGTCGTAGCAAGAGAACCATCTAACATCTATAGCACTTGGTATTTTGGCAGTTATTGTATTTAACTTTTCTTGATTATATTTTAATATTAAAACTTTCCTTAGTTCTTCATAGAAATTGTCCTTCCTGTTTAAATGATCAAGGAGTTTACTAAATTTATTCACAGATGTTTTGATTATAACATCCGATCTTAATAATGCGTTATGTAAACGATGACTAAAACAATGTATATGTATAAAGGAGCACATCTTAATAGCTGCTACCATGTCACTGGCACTATCGCTTGTTTCCGTTATTATTTTGTCATGTAATATAGCATTTTGTAAATTGTTTAGTATAATTGATGTAGTTTCAGACTTTTTATTATCTACTTGTTTTGTAGATATTAAATAAGATGTAATATTCATATCTTTCATGAAGTCCACAAAAGTAGCTAAGTAGTTTGTCCTTTTACCTTTCCAATGGTCCATTTAAATATTCACAAATTTAGTGTATTCTATGTCGCATTCCATTTTCTTTTTTATTAACGACATTATTGAATCGGTTGTATCTGATATTTGCTTATATGTAGGTAATTTTATATGTAATGTATCAAAAAAACTACTAAACCCATATCCATCTCCAAATCGCAAAGGTCGACAATCTATGTGTAACGCTGCCACGTATTGGTAAAGAATTTTTCTATTGATATTGCTGTATGTTGGTATTGTTGTCTGATTAAAGTGTTGGATTAAATTTTTGTTTTTAATACACTCTTCACTAAATTTATGTTTCTTTATTAGATGGCTTTTTAAGTGTGATGTGTTTGAATCCTTTTGTGTACCTAATTATATCTATTATAAAATAAATACCAATATTGACGTTAAAATTGCATAGGATGCATTTTCTTTTATATACAATACCATCTCTAAATTTTGGTCCAAAAAATATAGCAGATTGACAAAGAAAACTCATAAAAAAGAATAAAGATTATTTTTTGATAATTATATTTTTATAGTTACATTATATAGCAATTTCAATACATTTTTATACTTTAAATCACTCCCCCTTCACTTTTTATTTTTTTATTTTTTTATGAAACCTGTCGCGCGCGATAAAGAAATTTGCGCGGTAAAGGAAGTAATAAGTTTCCATTAAAGTGAATATGTTAATACTTATTTGGAAGGCCGAGTAAATATAAATATAACATTATTTTGTCTAATAAATTACATATGTTGAAATTGTCATCAAGTTTTCAATAAGATTTATATCATCTATTATTAATCTTTGTAATTATTTTATTATTTAAATCGCTAGAATATATTAATATATATGTCTTATTAACATATTGATATATATATAGTACCCTTTAAAAAAAAATTAAAGAAAAAAGAAAATATGCTCAAGCCTTCTTCAAGCCAATATTTTATTTTTTATTTCAAACCATCGTAACATCGATTTTGTTTAATCTTTTCATCAAAGAACTGTTTATTTCAATTTCTTCCAGTGATATATGCAATAAAAATAATGTTAAATGATAGAAATAATTAAGATGAATATGAAGTGAATATTTATGAATAATTGAACATAACTATTGTATATGACTGTTATAAGACAAAATGATTATATATTCATGCATAGCGTAATGACATTAACAATAATATTATATTAGATCTAAATATAAACAATTACTTCCTTTATCGCGCAAATTTCTTTATCGCGCGCGACAAAACCCAGCGCCGGCCGGCACCACGGCAACGTAGAAATATCGTAGAACTGGCGCTGTTTTTAGCACCTTATTTCATATCTACAATAAAGCACCGCATCCCATCAGAACTGCGAAGTTAAGATTGTACGAGCTATGATAGTAGTACAGTGGATAATAATGAGTATTAGGGGGGAATAGCGCAGTGTGCCATTTCCCCCTATGTGTTTTTTATTCAAAAAATAGCCGTTTCAATGTGTTCTATTTCCTCATATTGTTTTTTTTACCCTTAGAAACATAATTAGACAATAATAAATACTACAATCGATTTCTCTATTTATGCTGGGCTCATATATGCCCTTAGTTTGACTTTCTGATCATAATCGAAATGTAATTTTCTTAAAAAAATTCAAAAAACAATAATAAATAGGATGGTCACCATACTGTGTGATATGACAACATATGGTGACCATCCTATATCAAATAAAACAAAATATAGAGTTCAAGCCAAATCACTTTTGAAACGAATTATATTTTAATATTTGTTTTTTTCTTTCTAAGTTAATTATTTAAGGTGTTAATTAGTACACCATATAATTTATAAGTTATAATGCTAACCCAAACAAAACAAAACAAAACCAATTCAAGATTCATTATGAATTAATATTCTGATTGCCATTCTTCTTCACTATCAGATATATCTATAATTTCCATTTCTATATCATTATGCTTTCTTTTTCTAATTACAGTTAAGATTTTTTGGTTTATAATTAAAATGTAAATTACTTTGTTTATGTTTAATACTTCATCGAACTCCTTTTTATTAAAGCCAATAATATTACCTTGCTTATTATCAAACTCATATGGATATAAGTTACATTTATCATTATCTCCAAATTCAATTACTGAAACACCAAGAAAATCTTTACTATCTAGTATTAATCTCTGGTCCTAATTGGTTCAAATGATTGATTGTGTTTGTGTAAGAGTGTTGTTTTCATAATTTACATAATTAATTAGCATAATAACAAGTCTTATAAAAAAATGATTAATAAATAATAGATTCGTTTCAAAAGTGATTTGGTTTGAACTCCATTTTTTTTATTTTGATTTATGTGATATAGGATGGTCACTATAAGGTGTTATATCACACCATATAGTGATTATGATATATGTATTGATTTTTTTAGTTTATTTTGAAATCTAATTAGATATCGAATTATGATAGAAAGTCAAACTAAGGGCATATATGAGCCCAGCATAAATAGAGAAATCGATTGATGTATTTATTATTGTCTAATTATATTTCTAAGGGTGAAAAAACAATATGGGGAAATAGCACACTGTGCTATTTCTCCCTAATACTCATTATTATCTGTGGGTGACTCTGTGCGAAGTCATAGTAATGATTCTTTTTATTCTTTTTTCTTATTTCTTTTTTCTTTCTTTTTATTATGATGTAGAGAAGGTATAGAAACAATAAAATAAGACAAACAAATAGAATTAAACTCAATCGATAATAGATTTGTATAGATTTAAAGAGAAGGTTATAATACTTTACTCTTATGATTTATATGTTCAAACCCCAATTCAACACACATAATTTCTCTCAATGGCAAATTTATAGCCAGAGTATAATAATGAAAGAAGTTTTCATTTAATCAGCTGCTTTTAATGAAGGTCTTTCTTGATGAGATGTCAAGTTCTCTTCTGCTGATTATTGCATAACCAACTAAACCAATTATAATCAAAGTACCAATAACTACACCAAATGCTATACCAATTGCTTCTCCAGTCTTACTAGCAGCTGATCTAGTTTGTGGTTCTTCATAAATATCAGTGTGTCTGACAATAACAGAGGAATAAGCCATATCAGGTGAAGAATAATGTAAATCATTTTCAAAAGAATAAGATTTTAAGATATTAGATGTAATTGAGATTATTGTATTTCGATAATTCTTTGAAGCTGTAATAAATGCAACTGTTCTTACTATATTAGATTTACGTACAGGTGAGACGAGAGAAGAAAGGACAGAAAGGAGGTATATGAGTAATATATTATAAGTATTACTCTAAACATTTTAATAATAATAAGTAATAATCCTCAACAACTTCAATATCAATTTCAGTTTGATTCTTCATATTTATATAATAGCATATATATTTTTTCATCTTTAATCTGTTTTACTTCTTTACCAAAATTATTTATAATTACATAACCTTTTTCAGTGTTTTTAATATATCCAAATAGACTATATTGCAACTTACCTTTAAAATTTACATATCTTTCTATATAATCACCTTCTTCTTTATAAATTATAACCAATATATAAGCTGGTAATACATTCATATCGTATAAATTATGGGTAATTTCATCCACGAATTTCTCTTTATTAGATTGATAATGAGCCAAACAAAACGATTCACATGATTCTGTACAATATAAACTTAACAAACAATAAATAATTTGTCTTAAATCATTATTTTGATCTATAACACTTCTTTCATAAGTATCAATCCATTCTTTAAACCCTTCAATAGTGTAAAGAAAGTTAAATGATTGATCTATTACATAATCTTTAGGCAGTTGTACAGTTAATTTAACATACTCATTATCATTTACATACTGCTTACCATTCTGTATATCTTCAATTTTAATTATTACTGGATATACATGACAATTAATATCTTTTGAATAATCCTCAAAATACTTTTTAAATTCTTTATCATTCATTATTTTATTTACATCATGAGATAATGGAAGTACAACAACATTATTAACAATATAACAAATATCGTAATTTTTACCAATATCAAATTGACCAATATAATAACCTTCTCCACATCCTATTGATGTTGTAGTATTTCGGAAATATTTATCTAATACATTCATCTGAATATTATTAAACTTTATGACTTTATTTTCCCACTCTACATTATTCGTAATTGAATACCACACCAATTCTCTGAATAATAGTTTATATAGTGGATGATTTTCATTTGTTCTTATTACAGATATAAAATAATCCATTATATTTTTAAATTCTTTTTCAGTGTATCTGTGACTTGTACATAAATATAGATATTTAAATACTTCATCAGATATATATTCTAATTGAAGTCTATCAATTGAATCATAATCTAATACTTTGTATTTTACAACATAATGTGACAAATCTGTATCTAATCTATCAACAATAAATTTTTCTTTCTCTATATCAACCACAATATCGTTTTCCAAGTTTTTTGTTTCATTATCTCTTTCACATGGAAAAAGATATTTCTTTATAAAATCATAATAACTAAAGTTATTCACAGTTGTTTTAATACAGTTTGTATAAATATCTTTCCAATAACTTCTATCTTTATAATATGTCTTATATATTGCTGCAAAATATAAATGTCTTGGTACTCTATTGTATAAAGAAATAAGATCATTATCAATTGCATTTCCTAAATCTTTAGGTAAACAATTTTCTTTCCATATATCTATCTCTTTTTCATTACAAATATCTAAATAGAAATATACTTCATTATGATTTTCAAATCCTTTCATATAAGAATAGTTTTTATTATCTGAAGAACTGACATTAATAATTATACTACTGTTTGGAATGGTTTTATAGTCAATATTATATGAATCACATATTACTATATCTTCAGTTTTTCCACCTTCTTTTAAATTATATCCATTCAAACAATATCTAATAAAACCATTTGAATTTCCATCTTCTTTCTTTGAACTTTTATAATATGTTAAACCTAAATTAATACCTTTCAAATTATTGTTCATTTGGATAAATTTTAAAATAAAATAAATTAAAAAGGTGGATTTTCCACATCCTGGTTGACCTCTCAATAAATAGTAACTTTTAGCATTCATATTAGTAGGTTCAAATTTGATAATTCTTTTTAATCTTTCTTTCTCTCTTTCAACAACCTCTATAATATTATCTAAAGGATGAACATCTACATCTAAATAATTCAATAATTCTTTTAATCTTTCTTCATCATTATTAAAAACATTAAAATAATTAAGAATTATATTATATTCTATTCTTTTCCAAAAGAGTGGATAATAATCTCTTACTAATATCTTTTTCATTGGATATTGAAATATTTTTATACTCTCATCTAGCTTTATCAACGTTTCATTATACATAAATTTTGGGGGTTGTTGACTACTAAACATATATTGCAAATAATCAAAACCTATTTTATTATATATAAATTTATTATATACTATTTCTCTTGAATGGTGGTGGTTTTAGTTGTAATGTTTGAAGAAAATTGTAAGTAGTTTTAATTTTCTTATTTGGAGGATAGACACTAGCAGAGTTACTCCTAGAAAAATACTTTTCATAATCATCTTCATCACTTTCACTTTCCATTTTACTAGAAATATTATCAGAAGGAGGAAGAGGAGCAAAAGCTTCGTATCTATTATTATCATACTTACTTTTCTTTGTCCCCTTTTCCACATCTGTTCCTTTCCACTTTCTTTTAAGAGAATCAGTAACTGCATTATTATTATTATCTTTATTTTCCATTGATGTATCAGTAGAGGAAAAAGATGATGTAGCATTGTGAGGAGGAGGAGGAGTAGGAGCATCATCATGGTATTTATAACTTTCTTTCAGTTCATTATTATATAATATATTAATACCACCATCTACATATCTCAATTCGGTTTTACCTTTAGCATCTAATTTAGGTATGCATGATACATTCATTTTACAATTATAGCAATAGAATGATTTTCTATTGTCAAAATCATTTATATATTCACATTCTCTTGGAATTATCGTTATATTATTCTCATAACAATATGGACAAGTTAAAATTTCTTTAACATTATAAACTTCATCTTTATAATCTTTTGCTTTTAAAATTAAGTCATACAAATTATCATATGCAAAATTATCAGAATCTAATTCATCTCTAATGGTAATATTTATTTTATTTTCATTTTCTAATTCAATCAATAAATATGGATTTAGAATTGGTTTTGTATTATCCTTTCTACAATCACAATAATTTCTTCTTTGTCCATCTTTTGTATAAAATGTTGTTGGAGAAATATAATTACTTAAAATCACATTTAACTTATCTAAACCTTCTTTATATGATCTACATATCATATTTGATGGATTTAAATATATAAAATTAGAATCCAAAAACCTTTTCATTTTTTGATTACTTTTTAATTCTTCTATCAAATCATTCGTTATACCTAACTCTTCTTCATTTAATTCAAGTTTTTTCTTCTTATCATCTTCATAATATATATTACCAACATTTAATGTCAGATCGTTTATTCTTCTTCTCTCTAATTCGATATATGATATAATTTCATTAGCTTGTTCCACTCTTTTGAATTTGTTTGTCATTATTCTCATTTTTATTACATCTTCAAATGAATTATATGATGGATAAATATATTCTATGTATTTTGACATTTTTCCTTTTAAATTTTCACCATATTGACTAAATTCAAAACTATCTTCTATATTCATTGCCACATCATATTTATGACTTATCATTGTAATTACAAATCTGGGATTATAATCTTCATTAAGGTATTTATTAATTAACTCATCATCACTTTCCACCTTTTGAACTTCTTCTTTTATTATTTTTGTAATAATATCCTTATTCTTTTTCATTATATTTCTTCTTATCTCACATCTTTCTTTTATATTTGACCTTCTTTTTTTATTTATATCATTATCTATTTCATTCTGAATAAAACAGTCATAAGCATAATCTTTTGCATCAAATATTAATTTCTCTACTTTCTTTTTTATTATAATTTTAACATTATTATTCTCATAATTTTCAAATGGTTTTCTGTTTATTATTTTTTGATATTCTTCCCATTTTGTTTTATTATCTTCAAATTCTAATATTTCTTTGGATATTTTTTTTTTATCTTTTGGGGTAATATTAACTTTATTAACTCCAGGATCTTCCCACTTTGCTTTAATCTGTTTTAATGCTTGTAATTCTTCTTTATTATAGGAAGTATTGATAATTTTCAATTCAACAGCTACAACTGTAATATCTTTAATAATATCTTCTAATTCATCTTTACCAAAGATTTTATTCATATTTTCTATTGTTATTGATTTGATAATTCTTATTACACAATTATCAATATTTGTACTAGCATCTGTGAATAATTTGTATGAAAAAGGTATTTTAAATCCAAATCTTAATTCCCACTCAGTTTGTAGATATTCATTTACTTTAGTCATATGGATTTTTAATGCTTGATCTATCATTGAAGATGGTGTATACTATAAAAATATAAATATTATAGATAATTAATATACTCCAAAATAATAAAGAGTTTCAGAAAGTTCATCTATTTCTCTATTCTGAAACATTGCTATGATGATTTCTTTTCTCTTTCTATATGTTTCTTTAAATATCACATTGAATAAAATACTTACAGATTCTTTAGTGCTATGTTGGTCAGATACAGTTACTTGTATTCCATTTATACACTTTCTATTAATCTCTATTGCATCGACACATGGAAAATTAGATTGAAATGAACAATTAATGAATAATGGTAAATTTCTTCTATCTATTCCATCCAATTGTGATTCTTCAGTTATTTTTGATTCAATATTACAAGATTTCAGATATAATACCAAATGTTCATAATACCATCCACCTTCTGAACCTATTTTTTCATTTTTTCCTTCAATTATTTCTGTTAAAAGAGCAAGATAAATATTATAATTGTTTTCATCTATAATTATTTTCTTTGATACCATCTCTTCAATATAATTTGAGATAAACTTCAATTTCTGAGGAATTTCAAACTCATTCTTAACATCATAAATATATATATATTCATTATATTTAGCAGGAATACCACCATAAACATCAATCATTTTATATTCATTAATTTTTTCATCAATATTTATGGCAAATAAACCAGGAATTCCTCCATATTTTTCTTTATAATTAGGATCAATTTCCATTGCTGTAGTTTTTAAAAAACCTTCATATAATTCAAATTCTATATTATTGAAAGGTAATAAACTGAACTGGATTGGAGCTCTCTTGCTACGCATTACTTTATAGTTTTCCAACTTCATACCACTCACTAGTATAACCACATCATCTTCACTATACTCATCTTCTGAAATTGGAATATCATCGCATATTATTATTGATTTTTGATTATTGTTATTTACCTGTCTTTCTGGAAGATTTCCATCATCATTATACCTATTCTCACCTACTCTTTTGTAATAATATGTGTTAGTAGAATTTCTGAATATTACTTGAACATCATTGAAATACTGAAGTTCTTTACATAAATATAAGCAAAAACATGTTTTACCTATACCACTATTACCATAAACTAGGAAATTCTTTTGGATTCCATGCTTTAATGCCATATATTCCTTTATTTTATTGTAAATATTAGAATAACATTCTCTTTTTATAAAAAAAGGATTATTTAAAAACCTTACATCACCACTAAATTGTTCAGCAGAATAATCACACTTCAATATCTTATCTATTATTTCAACATGCATATGTCCTACAATTATAAACAACTAGATATAACTAGTTAGTGATAGAAGAAAAAGAAGAAAATAGAATTCAAATGTTCAGTATATTTCTTTACTTATAAATATCAATAAAATCGAAAATTGTTCAGTTATTGCATTCTGATAAATTAAACAAAATTCGATTTTATGTTACAAAACACAATTATGAATGAATTTTCAGTTATTTTTTGTTTAGGTGCTTTGATACTCTACCTTTCATCCTCGTTCTGTTATTCGTTAGAATAGAAAAAAATAGAATTATAAATAGTATAATAAATAGTATATATAGGATTTAAAAACAGTTAATATATCCAATGTGGTAGAAAAAGAAAATATAATTATAAATTTGAACTAATTTCTCTCTTGAATTTCGATATGTACACCTTCTTCTTTCTTTTCAGGTAAGATTTTGATTTACTGATCTTTCTGGAAAATATTAACCTTCTGGACAATATAATACATCTGTTGGAGTTGTTATTTGAGCACCTTCTCTACAGTAATGACCTTCACCACATAATTCATTTGGATAACTTAATCCTTTAACTGTACATGTATAACTTGGTAAACACTTCTTACATTGATCTTCTGATTTCAATCCTTCTACATCTGAATATTTACCTATCGAACATGGGAATGTATATGGATTCTTTGTATTATCAGGATAATAATAACCTGCTGGACATAATATTGGTTTGATTGTATTCTTTAAACAGTAATAACCAGCTGGACAAGTCTTACAGGATGATTGACCTCTTTCATCTTGATATGTTCCATTATCACATGGTGTTGAATATTCATTATTTCCTTTACAATAAGAACCAGCATGACATTTTCCTGTTGTAGTTGTACTATTCTCTACTGAACAATAATAACTGGATGGACAATTATCACAATCTGTTTGTGAGGTTAAACCTTCTCTTGTTCCGATTGTACCGATTGGACACGGTTTGTAAGATCTACCACTTCCTGAAGGACAATAGAATCCTTTTGGACATATTTCTGGATTTTCTAATCCTTCTACACAATAATAACCAACTGTACATGTTATATTTACTAAAATATCACCTCCTGGACAATAAAAACCAGCTGGACATCTTGTATGATGAACGATTTATATAACCCTGAATAATAATAATTATTATTATAATTTAAATCATAATAAGTATTTATAATTTTCTTTTCAAAAGTCTATATTTAAATTTTTTAATAATTCTACTAAGAAATAAAGAATTGTTTCCAACATTAGTAATTTCACTAACATACTTAAATAGCGCAAAAAAAAATCTATATCATCATCAAAATAATTTAATACTTTCTTTTCACAATAATCTGAATAATATCTAAATTCTTCTTCTGTCCAAGATGAGCAATTCATTATTATAAATGGATTTTCTTCATCTTCTAAAGATTTGGAACAAATTGATTTTAATCCATTCATTTTTATATTATTATTTCCATTTAGATTTATTTTCTTACATACTCCCATAGAATCTATTTTTTCAGTTAATAACTCTACACTATCATCATCTATTGAGATATTATTCAAATTCACTATATTATCACTATCCTTTAATATTTCTAACTTGTTCAACAACATTTTAAATCCAAAATTACCAATTGGATTATCTAATAATCAAATATTATATATATATACCATGAATGAATAATCTCTCAATCTTGTTATTTGCTTTCATGTAATTCATCAAATATTCTATTCATGCTGAATCTATTTTATTATCACTAACATCAACGTTTAGCTTTCCATTAATACTCTTTAAACCATCCAATAAGCACTTCAATCCAATCGAAGATAAACACATTTCTATTCAATTTTTAACAACAGTTAATATACTTGAACAACTTACTCTATTTTCATCATTCAATAATAAATGTAAATGAGGAGATAATATTTTCATTCCTAAAAAACCTATTTCATTTCCATCTACACGAATATATCTCAATTTTGAAAAACTAGATAAATTGTTTATCAATGTCTCCATACTTTTGTATGTTAATTTATTATCTAAATAATATATAAATATCATATAATACTTCTCAAATCTAACCATTCTATTTCACTAAATTCACTTGATCTTAAGGAAATGAATGACTTGAAAATATCATCATCAATTTCAGCATCATTCAGACTTATAATATTATTACCTAAACTTACTTCTATTACATATTTCATCAACTCAGGAATCTCTTTATCAACAATTAAATCTTTTCTTTCATTAAAATCAAATGATATATTGGAAATTGGAAATTTAGAGAATAATGCTTTTAATCCATTTCTATGTATATTATTATTTTCTTTGACATCTATTTTCTTAAGATTTGGATATTTATATAACTCTGAAGATAATAAAATCATCGATTCATCATCTAAATTCATCTCTCTAATAATCAACTCATTATCTTTGTTAATTAATAAACCTAAATATGGAATTAAAAGTTCTAACCCCTTCAAACTAAAAGCATTATCTATTTAAATATATAATATAAAACATATAACAAGAATAAACAATACATTGAAGATTTAGATATTTTAACTTCATATATTCAATTGATTCAATAAATGATTCAATAAAATAATATGTAAGATTACAATGTGACATATCTAATTCTTGTAGGCTTGATAATTGATAAAAATATATTCCAAACATGGATTGATGATGCACTGGAATACTAACACCATCTAAATAAATAAAAGTAATGATTATACAAAACGAGAGTTTTCTTGGATTTATTAGCTTCAATAATCTGAAAAAATAATTCATTCCTTCTTCACAGAAACATATACTTTTAGAATTCACTGATAATCCTTCTTTATCATTACACCCATCAATATTAAATATAATTTTATCTAAATATTGTTCTTTTCTTTCTTGACATTTATGATCAATTTGAAATTTCATTTTCTTTTCTATTGAATTATAATCTCCTTTCCATAATTTCATCATTAATAGTGTTGATAAGACTTTATCATTTGATTGATTATTGTATATACTCATCAAATCATCTCCAATTTCTATTTAAATAAATAACAATTATCAATATTATACTATCCATTTTTTCATGTTTATTGTTTTTAACATAATAATCGGATGGATATATTATTGGAAGTGTAATAATTATCTTATCATTATTTAATAATAATTCTTTTCTTTCTTTACATATCATCAAATTCTTTTCTTCATCTTTGGATATTTCAACAATTTTTAGCATTTCTTTGTATAACTCTTTTAAACTCAATCTATCTTCATTTCTCACTTCAAGCATTCTATCTAATACATTTTTAGTTAAATTATCATCAACTGCCTGAATACACTGTTTATATCTAAGGATGTTTTCTTTCCTTCTGTTCATATTATTGTCTTTATTAAATGGTAATTCATTATTCATCATTTCATACATTATACATCCAATTGACCAAATCACACTTCTCTCGTTACATTCTAAACTATTCAACTCTTCAGGGCTTTTAAAAGCTATATCATATACTCTCACATCTTCTTCTTTTCTTACTTCATCTACCAATAAATCACATATTTTTATATCATCATCTTCTCCATATATAATATTACTACTTTTAAGACTTTTTACTACTACATCATATTCACTCAATATCATCAAAATATCACAGATACTATATATTACACTACAAACATCACTTCTTGAAAAAGAATTCTTCTTCTTCTTGATTACCTCTTCTAAATCTTTTAAATAATACTGTCTTTCTAAGAATATCATCTGCATTGTAATATTTACTTCAATTTTTGATCGAATAATATAAGGAAGACACATTTCGGTCATCAAACTATTACTGTTAAGAAATGACTTTATATTAGAGCCTCTAATGTTTCTTATATCAAAAATCTTCAACACTTCACTATTATTTTCTTTCATTATACTCAAAGCAGTTGAACTCTCTCTTAATATTTTCAAACCCTATATTTTATTTATATATACGCATACTTTCCAATTAATCCCATATTTGACTTTTAAATATTCTTCCATAATCTCAATTTTAGAAAAATTGATAAAAATTCCAATCTATTTTGCAAATAGGACTTATATACTTGTTTCAAATCAGCTTGAAGAATTTTTTCTTTTCGTTTTTTTTATTAACATCAAGATAGAATTGAGAGCCAATACTTTGCATATCATATTCCAGTTGTTTATGTTCTAGATTCAAACTCAATCGAAAAATAATATGTAAAGATTTTCTATATATCAGTAATATCAAATTATATGGATTTTCTATAAAGATTAATAAATTATATTTACAGCTTTCAACAATTATCTACTTCATAAGCATTGTTAATCAACCTGTCTAATAAAACTCAATATTTAGTACAATTTTATAAATTATAATATTATTTACAAGCAATATTAATGGAGGTGGAGGAAGAGTTGGTTAGAATTTATGCTCAATTGGTATTGTGAAATTTAAACATTTCTCTTTTGGTTGTAAATATCCATTAAAATAATATCTCATACATATTTCATCTGTTCTATTGTAGTATTGATCAATTGTAGATATTTTAGTTATAGATATTTCTACTTTACTATACGTATTATCAACTTCATTATGGATTTCTATTTGTGTAGAATTCATAATTTTATAATGTTCTTTAAACTCTGTCATTTCACATGCAAGATCATTAAATAATAAGTGAAACTTTGAATTTTCTTGTTGTACTCCTTCTGGATCTGTTTTTATTTTTGGGTCATTATCACTATCTACAATATTGATTGGTATTGTAATAGTTTTTTCATTTGCTTTTATTCTCAACTCAATATGATTAAACATATGACTTAAACAATCATTAAGTATCTTTATACCATTTATAGACTTTAATTCACCTACATTTAAATCAAATGGAGTTTTATCTACAGCAAAACATGATGATGAATAATCAATTAATATTTTATTCTTGGTTTCTTTAGATAATAAGTGTTGATTAAAACCACTATCAGGCAATTTGTATAACTGCGATAAGGGAATATCACTTAAATAGAATACATCATTCATTTTGAAGTATTTTGGATAAGAATATATATCAAATTGAATATCAGCATTCTCAAATACTTTAAATTCATCGATAATTCTATTGTTTTCATATCGAGGTACATTTGAATAGAATAGTTTCGATTTATCATTATTTGTATAAAAACCATTCATATATTTAAATATGTTCTCTTTTATTTCTTTTTCACTTTCATTAAATATAGCTATTTTTACATCTTCATTTTTTATATGCATTTCTTTTGATTTTTCAATATAAACATTTTGTACCTCATTAACTACGCTTTGATCAACTGTTTGAATAATATCTTTATCTATTGTAATATTATCTGATACACTTATTGATATGAATGTATTAACGACAGATGAAACAGAATCTTTCGATATTAATTATAATTTCATATTATTTGGAATTGTTTTGCTACTTCATAAATGATATCTACTTGCATTCTCATCATCTTTACACTAATTAAACCACTTCAACCATCCAATAAAGCTATTCATACAGCACCTTGATAAATATTTTTCATAATTTGTATCCCTTCTTAATGTACTACCACTATTACCATATCAACAAGTTCAACATTACTTAAATTTGTCAAATTATACTCATTCTTAACATTAAAGTAGTACTTTCATTTAATCACTAACTATATATCTTATTATATCAATATTTAACAATTATTTTAATCATACATTATTTATCACATATTCTCTGTATTGAACTTATAAACATTCTACTACACTACACAAACACATAACGAACAAATAAGAAGATAATTACAGCTTATAATTATAAAATATAGACTAACAAATATTAATAAAGTGAAGAATAAATTATTGACTTTATATATATTGATATACAAGCAGGGATGATGCAAATTTAAATGATGGTTATTTAATAATTAAGAAAATTAAAGAGGAATTACTACTTAATATGTCATCTGAAAAAGAGCAAATAAAAAAATTATAAAAGATGTTATGGTTCATGTCAGGGTTGTATTTATCGGTTACCGACGGAGATAGGTCAAAACCTATAGGTTTTGCCTTGACTGTCGGTTGGTCAAGCCTTACAAGCTGTATATTATAAAATCTATTTTAATTCATTATATACTAATTTTCCCTTCATAAAAACTATCTTATAATATATTTTAATACTTGATTCATATATTTTTAATTCAATTAAATAATTTTTAACTTTTTATAAAGAATTACAATTTAATACTCAACACTAATTAGGTATTTTATATAATTATGTTCTTATTTATTTCTACTAATCATCAGTTTCATTTGTAATCTATCACATGATAAATTTGATTTGATTAAGTTACTTATTTGTCCAGCCTCTGAAAATATTCTTTCTGGCTCTGAAGATGTTGATAGACTGTTTAAACTGTTCTTGGCAAGTATGTATACCCTAGGAAACTTGGACTTTAATGATAGCCAGATATTTCCAATGGTTTCAGAGGTGCTGTAATGAATATCATAATGCAAATATTCTTGTACTTCATTTGGCATAATTAATCTCTTTCTTTTTACTGCAAATGCATTTATCAAGTCTTTTTATCTTTAACATATTATACCAAAAGGTTTTGTAAAAGTTAAAATTAAGATGTTTAAGCATATTTGCCTCTTTTAAGGCAACAACTTCACGAGCCGCTCCAATTGGTAAAACTATACTCCTAGAATATATAATGATAGATTATATTAGATACATTTATAATAATTTTAAGAAATGATTAATGTCAAGCTAAAAGTTTGCCATTTTTTCTTTCAAATTTTTATAATCATTCTATACTTTATATTACATATATAACACAATAGAATAACTCATTGGTAAGGTTAGATTCAATTATGAAGAAAGAAAAAAGCGCATCGACCGACGGTTAATTCGGTATTTTATAGAATGATATATAGAGCTTGAATTCAATATGTACAGTTAGATAATATTATTAATATCACATGTTTAGGAGGAGGTCAGCTAATAGTTACTACAGCCTGGTGTCGGTCAGCATTTGTTTATTGACCTACGACCGATCGGTTTTCTCCGTCGGTCATGACCGATTTATACAACCCTGTAATATTCTTCTGATAATAATATCATTGTTTCATCATCTAAATCCATATTATGAAAATTCAATTCATTATATTTGCTAATTAATAAATGTAAATATGGAATTAATAATATGAATCCTTTTGGACCAATTGGATTATCTATTTCAAGAAATATTAAAACAAATTAATACATCGAAGATTTACATATTTCAATTTCATGAATGGAATTGATTTAACAAATAATTCAACAAAATCAGAAGTAAGATGATAATCAAATAAATCTAATTCTTGTAGATCTGATAATTGAGAGAATAAAGACCCAAATAATAATTGATGGTTAAATGAGTGATTAACATTTTCATCTAAATAAATATATGATTAGAATTATACAAAAATTGAAGTGTGTTGGATTGATTAACTTCAATATCCTGAAGAAATAATTCATTCCTTCTTCACAACAAAAACCCTCCCTTAATTCAATGTAAATACTACCATAAAAACGTTGAAGATTAAACATCTTCTTGTCTAAATAAAATTCTTTTACACGTTCTCTACATTTGTGATAAATTTGAAATTTCAATTTATATTCTATTGAATATTCTATTTTGTATAATCCATCATCAATAATAATGATAATATTCTATCATTAGGTTTATTGCTGTAAGATTTTATCAATGAATCTCGAATTTCTATTCAAATATTAATTATAGTATTATTTATACTTTCATATCTATTATATTGAAGATAATATTCTGATTGAAAATTAAATGGTATTATTTCTATTAAATAATCAATATTCAATAACATTTCTTTTCTTTCTTTACACATCATTACATTACTATTTTCATCTCTCCACATTTCACTCATTTTGATCATTTCTTTGTACAACTCTTTTATACTCATTCGATTTGATTTTTCTTTTACGAAGATTTGGGATAGAATATTGTAATAGAATGGATTTATACATATTTTCACTTTCCATTTACATTCTATTATGTTGTTCATTGTTTTATTCATATTATCATCTTCATTGAATGGTAATTTCTTACAAATCATTTCATATAATATACATCCAATTGACCAAATCACACTTCCTTCATCATATTCTAATCCAATCAATTCTTCATAACTTATATAATCCATTTTACTCATTTCTATTCTCATTTCATCTTCATTTCTCAATTCATTTAAACTAATATCACACATTTTCATTAAACCATTTTCATTTATTATATTGGAACTTTTCAAATTCATATTATATATTTCATTCTCATTTAATATATTCATATTTTCACATATTGATAATATCACATCATTCACGGATATTTCATTTTCACTATTGTATATCAGATATTTTAAATCAATATCATATTTATTTCGATTAATCATTACATAGTTATTATCATCACTCATTTTCATTTCACTTTTCATATATTTATCACTTAGATTTTCGATCATTAACATATTCTCTTTATATTTCATCAATTTATTATTTGGAATCTTCTTCAATTCATATATTTTTATGATTTTTATGTCATTTGATACTTTCACTTCATAAATACTTTTAGATTTGCTCAATATCACTTCTCTTCTTATCTATTTTCATTATATATACAATATATTAAATACTTCTAAATTCGGTTGTATCTGCTTTATTATCTCCTTCATTTCATTCATTTCTTTTAATCAAATTTTAATACTGTATTGTTATGTATTTCTATGTATTATTTTGTATTTCTTTTCAAACATTTAATACTGCGAATTTTTGTTTAATAATAGCTTCTTTACTTCAATTCGGTTATTCTATAATTCTATTCACTCACAAATTGTGATATTTACTAAACAAATATTCTTTTGCTTATATTACCTATCAATATGTAGATATACTTATAAATATACAAAAAATTAAATTAGAATAGAAATAATGATGAAATGAGTTTGAAATGAATGAAAATGTAAATAATACATGTAAATGACATTGTCAAAATAGAAATGAATTTTCTTGATTTAAAAGATGAATGAAAGATAAACAAAGATGAAAGTAGTTTAAATAAATGAATTGTATGAATGTTTATATAAATATATAGGAAATGAGTATAAAAGAGATGTTGTAGTGTATATTCTCGATTATATGAAGAATGTAATGTTAAATATGTGTTGTTGAGTAAAATGTGTTTTTGTTGAAGTTATAAATGTATTTATTTCAAGTGAATTATGTGAATTATGTGAAATAAGTGTTTTGTTGTTTGTTATTTGGTGGAAGTAGAAAAGTTTTACCTGATGGAATGAAATTGAGAGGTGATGTGAATGTGTTATTTTTAGGAGATCCATCAACAGCTAAAAGTCAATTCTTAAAATTTGTAGAAAAAATAGCTCCAATCGGTATATATACAAGTGGTAAAGGAAGTTCAGCCGCTGGTTTAACAGCAAGTGTAATAAAAGATAGTAATGGTGAATTCTATTTAGAAGGTGGTGCAATGGTATTAGGTGATGGAGGTGTAGTTTGTATAGATGAATTTGATAAAATGAGAGAAAGTGATCGAGTAGCAATCCATGAAGCAATGGAACAACAAACAATATCAGTAGCAAAAGCTGGAATAACCACAATATTAAATAGTCGAAGTAGTATATTAGCTGCAGCAAATCCAGTTTATGGAAGATATGATGATAGTAAAAGTAGTAGTGAAAATATCGATTTTCTACCAACAATTCTAAGTCGATTTGATTTAATCTTTATAGTTCGAGATATTCGAAATGAAGAAAGAGATAAAAGTATGGCTCATCATATAATCAACATTCATTTAAATATGAATATGAATAATAATGGTGTAAATGATAATAACAATGAAAATGGAATAATAAGTAATGAATTATTAAAGAAATATATAAATTACTGTCGACATAATTGTGCTCCTCGTTTGAGTAATGAAGGAATGGAAGAATTAAAAAATTATTATGTAAAAATCCGTGAAGATGTTCGAATTAGAGCTAATGCTGAAGGAAGTGCCAATCCTTCAATTCCAATAACAATTCGTCAATTAGAAGCAATAATTCGAATAAGTGAAAGTTTAGCTAAGATGAGTTTAAATATGAATGCTAGTGTAGAGAATGTGAAAGAAGCGATGAGATTATTTAATGAAAGTACAATGAATGCATGTCGAAGTGGTTTAGTATTAATGAGTGATAATTTAAGTGATGATTTAAAGAAACAGATAGAGAAAGCTGAGAATAGTATAAATCGTCGATTAAGTGTTGGTTCAATCGTAGTAGTTGATAAATTGATAAGAGAGTTAGAGAATATAGGTTTAAATGGTTATGCAGTTCGTCGTGCTATTCAATTGTTGATAAGTAAAGGAGATTATATAAATCAAAATCAACGAAAAACAATGAAAAGATTAAAGTAAAAAATTGTAGTTTATTATTTGATTAATTTTGAATATTTGTATTATTATTTTGATATATAGTGATACATATGCTTATATTACCTTAAAGTGAGTATTTCACTTTAACTAATAACTAACTCATCTCCATACATCTTTAAAACAATTATTTTATCTAACTAATTGATAAATATATTGATTATTGATTATAAGATGGAAATAAAGCAAAATAAATGAATTTCAATTTCAGAATGTTCTAGAAATTTCTTCATTTATTATTTTTATAATTTTAATTTTAGAGAGATTAATTGTCGCTTATTAGATATTAAAGATAAATAAAATAATTTATTAATCTCTTGAGAAAGTGATAAATTATTAAATGATACTCCATTTCTAGTTCAATTTTTTATTCTTTGCTTTTAATTTTTGGGTTTTTCTTTTTAATTTATGTTAAATAAGCAGTAATAGTAATATCAATAATTTAATCTTGACTGTGTTTCTGATATATTATTGTTTTGAATTATTAATGAAAAGTACATCAACAAACTGTTAGATAGTGAAATCATGATTGTGCTTAATGATGTTATTTCCAAAGTTGCTGAAATGGTTTTGAAAGATCAAATACTCTACTAAGGTATAATAATAGAAGACAAAGACCTTGAAGATTCTGGATCTGAAATAGATCCAGAAACAGAAGATGAAATGTATGTAATATCAGAAGATGAACATGAGAATGCATACAAACATAAATAAACCCTATTAGCAGATGGTTAAAATAGTCATTTTCAAAAGGTAAGCGAATATATCTGTAGTATCTTTTTCTTAGAAATCAGACATTGTTAATTGTGAAATTAGTTAAGTAATGTAAATGATAAAAAATATCGATGATAGCATTGTTGATTTTATAACATCTAATACTTAGAATATCCTAAAATAAGTTTAATTTAAGCATTAAAGAAAAATATTAAATTTGATGTCAAGTGTTGTGTTGTTCCCCGTATGGCGGAAATCCCCGTATGGCGGAAATCTATATTGCAGAATGATTCAATCAAAACTAATATGATATTCATGATGTTAGGAGTTAGTTATTAACAAATATATAGTTAGTTTGTCATATGACCTACATCTGTGATATACTTATTTATGAACTTCATTATTATCAATATTAAACTAATTTTTGTATATTTTCTATTATAATGTATCAGTCACTACTACAGTCTAAAATACATTATCTGATATGAATAGAATTCACTATTTTTAATGTTAAGGAGGTTAAAAAAGAAAAAAGAAAAAATAAGTTCAAGCCTCGCTCAAGCCTACTCTTTAATTTCCTTTTTTACTACCTTAACATTAAAATTATTGTATTCTATTCATATCAGATAATGTATTTTAGACTGTAGTAGTGACTGATACATTAAAATAGAAAATATACAAAAATTAGTTTAATATTGATAATAATGAAGTTCATAAAAAAGTATATCACAGATGTAGGTCATATGACAAACTAACTATATATTTGTTAATAACTAACTCCGAACATCATGAATATCATATTAGTTTTGATTGAATCATTCTGCAATATAGATTTCCGCCATACGGGGAACAACATACAACATCAAGTACATATCAAACTTTTCAAATTTATATCTTATAAAATAACTATCAATCTTCAGAAGATAATAATACTTTAATGAAATCCGATACAGTTTTCTTTATATATGTATGTTTGTATATATATATATATATTGTAGATTTTTAACCAATAATCATTCATGACGTTTTGTTATTATCATTTGTATTTAACCAATAAAAATTCATGTCGTTTCCATTATATGTTTTTAACCAATAATCGTTCATGCACTTGGTATTTTGGATTTTTGAATATTAATTATGTCATTTAATCCTTCTAAGGTAAGATAATGCTTGCTATTTATTAATATATGCATTTTAATAATCGCTGGATTATTAGAGTAGATTATCGTGTTCCTTTACCTGGAGCTTATGTTGAACATTGTATGGATATAGTGGTGTGAATATCGTGTTAGAAGAAAAACTAGTCCAAAAGATATTAAACTCAAATTTTGGGATCATTTTGAAATTAGACATCTATAAAAAATAATTAATGATAATGATGTATTTTTTTACTATTACTAAATATATATATATATATATATATATATATATACTTTTGAGTTTTCTACCAAATTATCATATTTTCTATAATTGTTATTTTAAAATCACTAATGAATGAATTAATGAATTCTGTAGTATAAGTATTATTGAATTTTCTGCTACATATATCCAAATTGTTATAAAAAGCTTTTCTTCGATTAGAATCCATATTTGATAGATTAGTGTTATATAAAAGAAACTTTTCCATTACATTTAAAATATTTATATCATTAAATCCATTATACTTTTCTATTGATTGTATAATACTATGAAGATAATGTAAATGAGGATAAATGTTATCAAGTATTTTTTTGGAGTATTTGGATAATAATAATATATATTGATAATATTTTAATAAGATAAATATGGAAAGTTGCGAATTGGACTCGAGTTCAAAATTTGAACTCGGTACTTCCAGCCACTTTACAGCGCTAATATTAAAATTTCATTGACTTTTGTAATTAAATTAAACTATTCTGAAATGCGTGTTGAATTTGGACAACATCAATGTTAGTCATTAGAAACATCATTAGAATTTTGTACATAAATCTATTGTACATAATATGTATACACTGGACCTCCAGTTTTAAATCTAATTATTTTGATAGTTCAAGAGAAAATTCAAAAAAAGAAATATTGACACAAGCTTTGGCTTGATCAAATTTGAATTTATTTAAATTTTGAACTCGCTCTTTGTATGCGAAGAGAATATTCAATTTTAATAATCATTTGACATGTATAAGTTTTAATTATTTAATTTAAACTATAAAAATACAAGTAATACAAGAAATTATCTAGATCGTTAAGATTAGAAGAGATTACGAAATACTCAATAACAACGTAATATTAACTATCAATTTATTTCGATTTAGAACAAACTAACATAATTCTTTCTAATCTTCGATTTTGTACTCATTTCATTTCTATATATTATACTCAATTATATATACATTATACAATAACCATTTTTAACTATCAGTTTACTTCGATT
>NGBS01000094.1:0-14964 GCA_002245135.1 Proteromonas lacertae | reverse complement strand
TTGAAAAACTGTATATAGTTACGATGTTAATAAAACATATTATAAATTATATCACTAATGATGATTTATTTGAAGATTTTTTCAACTAGAGTATAATTTGTCAAAGAAATACTTGTAGATTTTTAGTAAATATTTTAGTATTTTGATTGTATATAAGTGAATTACATAATAAATGAAAATGACATATAAACAACATTTTTGAATCAAGCTTTAGTTTGAAATGTTAGTGTTTGTACAAAGGCCATTAATGAGATTTCTCAATAAATTGCTAGTGATATTCTGTATAATTATAATAATTAGTTTAATAGGCTGTATTGGAATATGTTACACGCAAAAGGGTAATTCAAATAATACTATTCCAAACAAATTAGACTATTGTAATGATGAAATGCAATGTGTACTTCATGCTACACTACAAACTGTTAGATTGATGAATGTGAGAAATGTAGGATGTAAAAACAACCAACATGAAGTTGTGATTATTCTTACCAATGCTACAACTACAAATTCATCAGAATTACATGCAATAGAAGAATCAATTATTGATCTCTTCATCATAAAAACAGCTTCTGAAGAAATCACTGTATCATTAAAGATAAACAATGAAACATTAAACCATCAAATAACTTCTACCATATGCACAACGCATTACACATATGCACTTAAAAAATTATATTGCACACATGATTCTTTGAAATTTGATAGAATTATAGTGAATGAAGATAATTTAG
Organism: Proteromonas lacertae; assembly: GCA_002245135.1. NCBI lineage: Eukaryota > Bigyra > Opalinata > Proteromonadidae > Proteromonas > Proteromonas lacertae. Next base: position 14,233 of record NGBS01000094.1, on the reverse strand, counting down.
AGGTATTAAATGCCCATTTAGATGATCTTAAAGATAATGAAATAATTGACATACCAAACAACGGAGATAAAATTCTTACCAACTTGAATGAATGGCAATACACACTGAATCCTCAACAAAATTCAAATTGGACCATCTCATATGATAAAAATGAATGGAATTACTTGTCAACAAACAATGAAATCAATACTAATTTCACCACATTATACTACAAAAACTATTTTACACTTCTTCACATTCGAAATACCAGTGTTGTATATATAAAAGTGAAATATAATAATGGATTTGTTTTATATGTCAATGGATTTGAGATAATCAGAAGATACTTACCTACAGATAATATTTCTCCACAATTAAAATCAACAAAAGTAGACAACACATATGTCGAAGAACTATTTACAATTCCTCCATCAATCATAAACAAATCCAAAAATTATGTTGGAATAGAATTTCACAAGCCAGTACCAAGCCGCATTTTTGAAACGAATTATTTTTTTTGTAACTGTTTATTTATCAAATAGCAGTCAAATTCTTACTAAAACAAGATTAAACCAAAATCAAAATAGTTATTTAGATGAAGAAAGTGAATGGGAATATAATGATAATAATCAAGATAAATCATCAGATTGGAATATGAAATATGGTGAAAGTGATGATGATGTAAATGATGTTTGGAAGAAAAGTAAAGCTGGTTCATTTGAATCAAAATCATCAATAACTCGATATTATCGAAATGAGTTTAAAATCGATGATTTGAGTTTAATTAGTTCTCCTGAAATGAGAGTAAAATATAAAGATGGAATAATAATATATATAAATGGTAAAGAGATATTTCGTCGAAATCAGAATGATGAAGAAAGTAATGGAAACAGTTATGCAACAAATAGTTTTAATGAATTAATCGAAGAAACAATATATATTCCTGTGACAGTATTAGTTGGTGGTTTAAACCACATTGGAGTGGAAATTCATGAAAGAAATAAAGTAAATTCAAAAGCTGATGATTTTAGATGTATAATATTGTCAAATAGTAAATTAAGCGAAAGTGAAATAATAACCACTGCTGAAGATGTTAATGTTATACTTGGTTACAAGAAACAATATGCAGAAAGTCATTAATTCAGGTGAATTAATTGATATTAATAGAATAACATCATATTCAACACCATACAGTGAAGACAATATAATACCATTGAACATCATCTTTACATTCAAAAATCATATAGCAAAATATTTCAATGAATTGAGACTTAGTGGATGTACAGATAAGGTATATTCTCATCCAAAATATATAATGATATATGGATCAACAGATAGTGATAATCCAAGATGGGAAAAAATCTTTGAATATTCATATTTAAATTTATATGAAACAAATTGTGAAGATATAAAATCATTTATGTTTAATAGTTATAAATCTTATGAATCAATAAAATTCGTAATACAAGAGACTATAAAATATACATATTCAATTACTTATCATTATATTCAATTCAAATATCTATCATTTAATGAAAATTCTCTTAGAAAATGTGATAGTGATTCAACAAATAGTCTTCCTTCAATGATTGAAGGTGGAATAATAGAAAATGAATGTGAAAGTGGTAAATATGGTAAAAAGACAAGAGAATGTTTAGAAGAAGGTAAATGGAGTGAAATAGATGAAAGTGGATGTAAAACTGGTTATTTAACAGAAGAAAGTGAATGGGAATATAATGATAATAATCAAGATAAATCATCAGATTGGAATATGAAATATGGTGAAAGTGATGATTATGTAAATGATGTTTGGAAGAAAAGTAAAGCTGGTTCATTTGAATCAAAATCATCAATAACTCGATATTATCGAAATGAGTTTAAAATCGATGATTTGAGTTTAATTAGGTTCTCCTGAAATGAGAGTAAAATATAAAGATGGAATAATAATATATATAAATGGTAAAGAGATATTTCGTCGAAATATTTATGCTGGAAGAAAATTATATAATTCAATATCATCCAATTGTTATAATTATTATGAAGATGAGATTATAAGAATACCAATTCCCATATTGAAAAAAGGTAGAAACCATATTGGAATCGAGATTCATACTTGTGGAAGATCAAATGAATATGATTATTTCAAATTGATAATCTTAAATACATTATCTCTTTCTGAACCAAGATTATTATCAAAGAAAGCAGAAACAAGTGTTAGATTAAAAACCATATCAAATGATCTTCGTCCATTTATTACTTCAAATGAAGATGGTTATGATGATGAAAATAATGAAATTAGTTACTATTTTAGAAAAGCAAAATCAGAAATATTCCCAATAAATATTTACTTTTCATTTATAGCTTCTAAAGCTGAATATATAAACAATATAAAATTCCTCTGTTCTGATGATAATGATAGTAATGCAAAGCATATAAAGATATATGGTACAACTGATAAAGTACATTTTAATTGGGAATTTCTATATGAAAATGACAATATTTGTTCTTCAATTGGATTATTAAATGATATAAAATTAAAAAGTTATAAATCTTATGAATCTATAAGATTCGAAATAATCGAAACAAACAAATGGAATTATTATGTGAAAATGAAATCAATAAAATTATATGAAAATAAAATAGATATATGTGTAGATGGTAAATTTGGTGATGGATATGCAGGATATACAAATAATGTAGAATGTGAAAATGGTAGATTTGGTGAAATGAGTCAAGAATGTTTAGAAGGAGGTAAATGGAGTGAAATAGATGAAAGTGGATGTAAAACTGGTTATTTAACAGAAGAAAGTGAATGGGAATATAATGATAATAATCAAGATAAATCATCAGATTGGAATATGAAATATGGTGAAAGTGGTGATGATGTAAATGATGTTTGGAAGAAAAGTAAAGCTGGTTCATTTGAATCAAAATCATCAATAACTCGATATTATCGAAATGAGTTTAAAATCGATGATTTAAATGAAATAGGTTATCCTGAAATGAGAGTAAAATATAAAGATGGAATAATAATATATATAAATGGTAAAGAGATATTTCGTCGAAATCAGAATGATGAAGAAAGTAATGGAAACAGTTATGCAACAAACAGTTTTGATAAACTAATTGAACAAACACTCGTAATTCCTTTAACGTTATTTGTAACAGGAATGAATTATATAGGAATCGAGATTCATGAAAATCAAAATATTAATACACCAAAAGCTGATGATTTTAGTTGTGTATTATATCCAACCAAGAAACTGAGTGAAAAGAAACGAATAAGTGAAATAAATGAAATCTATTATGAAGGAAAGGAAGGCAGTAGTAATGTATATTCAAACGATTATAAGTGTATATTAGAGCATTTGAAGCTAATTCTAGTTCCATAATGATTATTTTGGAATGGACTATCTAGTAATCAAATAGCTGAAACTCATTATCCATTCACTATTGTTTATAGATTTCGTGATCATGTTGCTAAATATTTTAATGAATTTCAAATAAGTGGATGTACTAATGCATCTATTTATGTCATCCAAAACATATTCGAATATATGGTTCAACTGATAGTGATAATCCTAATTGGGACTTATTATATGAAAATATTGATCTCGGTTTAACAAGCGGAGATGGTAAATACTTTGGTGCTGCTTGTATGGATATAAAAATTGAAAGTTTACTATCTATAAAGAAATCATATGAAACATATAAATTAGATATTGTAAATATGAATGGTAATTATGGGTAGATATTTACAATTCAAATTATTTATATTAAATGAAAATTTTCTTTCTGTTTGCCCAAATGCCGATAATTTCCCCACCACATTTGTAGGAGATATAGCTAAAATTCCATGTGAAAATGGTAAATATGGTAAAAAGACAAGAGAATGTTTAGAAGGAGGTAAATGGAGTGAAATAGACGAAAGTGGATGTAAAACAATGTATTTGAATGAAGAAAATGAATGGGAATATAATGATAATAATCAAGATAAATCATCAGATTGGAATATGAAATATGGTGAAAGTGATGATGATGTAAATGATGTTTGGAAGAAAAGTAAAACAGGATCATTTGAATCAAAATCATCAATAACTCGATATTATCGAAATAAATTTAAAATCGATGATTTGAGTTTAATTAGTTCTCCTGAAATGAGAGTAAAATATAAAGATGGAATAATAATATATATAAATGGTAAAGAGATATTTCGTCGAAATCAGAATGATGAAGAAAGTAATGGAAACAGTTATGCAACAAATAGTTTTAATGAATTAATCGAAGAAACAATATATATTCCTGTGACAGTATTAGTTGGTGGTTTAAACCACATTGGAGTGGAAATTCATGAAAGAAATAAAGTAAATTCAAAAGCTGATGATTTTAGATGTATAATATTGTCATTAGAGAAGCTACTTAAAAGTAATATTTTGACTAGTTTTAATGATGTGATTATAATTGAATCATATGCTTCGCATAACAAAAAAGTACTTACATCAAATGTTCTTGAGAATATCAAGCAGATATACGAGTTTAACTCTTATATGGGCTGGTACGAAGATCAGTATCCCTATAATGTTATTTTTACTTTTAAAGATCATATATCTCATTTTATTAATGAATTTAGAATAAGTGGTTGTACAGATAATAGTGACAATCATCCAAAACATATTCGTGTATGGGGAATAATGGATAGTGATTCTGACTATTGGGATTTGTTATATGAAAATGATGATATTGGTTTAACAAGTACAAATTGTGAAGAAATAAAATCATTTATGTTTAATAGCTATAAATCATATGAATCAATAAAATTAGAAGTAATAAAGAAGAATCTTGATGAGAATAAGAGTTTTAAATTCAAATATCTATCATTTAATGAAAATTCTCTTAGAAAATGTGATAGTGATTCAACAAATAGTCTTCCTTCAATGATTGAAGGTGGAATAATAGAAAATGAATGTGAAAATGGTAAATATGGTAAAAAGACAAGAGAATGTTTAGAAGAAGGTAAATGGAGTGAAATAGATAAAAGTGGATGTAGAACAATGTATTTGAATGAAGAAAATGAATGGGAATATAATGATAATAATCAAGATAAATCATCAGATTGGAATATGAAATATGGTGAAAGTGATGATGATGTAAATGATGTTTGGAAGAAAAGTAAAACAGGATCATTTGAATCAAAATCATCAATAACTCGATATTATCGAAATAAATTTAAAATCGATGATTTGAGTTTAATTAGTTCTCCTGAAATGAGAGTAAAATATAAAGATGGAATAATAATATATATAAATGGTAAAGAGATATTTCGTCGAAATCAGAATGATGAAGAAAGTAATGGAAACAGTTATGCAACAAATAGTTTTAATGAATTAATCGAAGAAACAATATATATTCCTGTGACAGTATTAGTTGGTGGTTTAAACCACATTGGAGTGGAAATTCATGAAAGAAATAAAGTAAATTCAAAAGCTGATGATTTTCTTTTTATTATCCTAGAGTCTATAAAAGATGAAAATATTTTACTTGTAACAAATTATAATGAGATGAAATATTCTGTTTTTTCAGGTGATAATAGCAATGTTGATGTTGAAGTAAAACAGAATTCATTGATGCTTAATCATGGTTATGTTACTGTCTCATTTGGTGATGGAAAATATGGAAAATTTCCATATAGTTTTATTTACAGATTTAAAAATCACACAGCAAAATGTTTTAATGAATTTGAATTTTTAGGATTGGTAAATGATGATAAAACAATCCCAAAACATATTGCAGTGTATGGATCAACAGATAGTGATTATCCAAAATGGGAATTTCTTTATGAGAATAAAAACATTGGTTTTTTAAAACCTAACCGTAGATTAGTTTACCAAATAATCAGTTACAAATCTTATGAAAGTATTAAATTAGAGATACATAGTATTAATAACCCTACAAATTGGCTTCAATTTAGTTCTTTTCTTCTCTATGAAAAATCAATAGTATGTAAATCCGATAATCATTTCACTTCTACTGTTTTTGGACAGAATTCAAGTATTGAATGTCAATATGGTGGATATTTAACAAGGAAATGTAATGAATATGGTGAATGGGAAAAAATTGTTGATGTTGATTGCATAACTGAACAACCAATAACTAAACCTCCAACATTTCAACCTTCATCTCAAAGTAATAATCTTCCAAAGTATGAAATAACCCTTGAAAGTGATATTGATAAGTTAATTCAACATACAAATAATGTAATTAAAAGAATAAAACAAGAATCGGAAGAGTTAGATTTTTCACCTTCAATTAAAATGAAAAACAAAAAGGAAAAATATAGAATAATTGCTACTGAAACAGATAAAAAGAAGTTCTTATATCCTTCAAAGAGTTCCGCTAAATCAATATTAGATTACATAAATAACAAAAAAGGATATATTATTATAAAAGAGAAGGTATTAATTTCTATAAATCCACACTTTGAAAGAATAAAATTAAGTGAAGGTGATATTCTCGACTTTAATGGAAATAAAGTATATATACTAATAGAAGATTATGATGAAAATGGATCATCTATGAGATTATTTGAAGATTTGAAAGGAGTAGTAATAAAAAATACAACATTTAACATCAATTACGTTAATAGAAAAGTAATTACATTTACAGAATGTGGATTATTCAATGAGTTAAAGAATTCCATTTTAGAAGATGTTAAATTAAGATTCTTTAGTGATATAAAGTTAAATTGTAAAGGTGATAATAATGGATTAATGGTAAATAAAGGTGAGAATGTTACATTTAAAAATACTTATGTAGAATTCTATGATAAGAATAGTAGAAGCCTTGCAATGCAAACAAGTAATAATGTATTTGGATTGATTCTTGGTTATGGAAAAGATATAGTTATGAAGAAATGTGATGTGTTAGGAAATGTTTTAACTGTGATGAATTGTAAAACATCAACCACAAATAATCATAATATATTTGGAGGTTTAATTGGTGTATGTGATGGTGTATGTAGATTAGATGATTCTTATATATTAATTGATTATGTTAGTTTATATCAAGATATGATTTATGGAGGATTAATTGGAGAAATTAATAATGGAAATTGTAAATTAAGTAATACATTTTCATACATTAATGAAGGGTTGAGAATAGGTGTAGAGAATAATCAAAAATATTTTTATTATGGAGGATTTATTGGTAGTATTATAAGTACAGATAATTTATGGATAAATAACAGTTGGTCAATAATTATTACAATGGGAATAGAAATGAATATAAGTGATATTCATTTTGGTGGAATGATTGGTAATATTGATAATGATAGTTTCAAGAGTAGTACATTGAATATTACATATTCATCATTTCAAATGCCAATTGGTCATAATACATTTGTAGTAAAAATTAGTAATGGAAAGTTTGTTACATATCCAAATATAGGTTTTATAATAGGATCAAAAATAGATAATCCAGATACTCTCTATTTAAATAATACAATGGTGTATGTTGAAGCTTGTAATTCTAGAAACTATTTATGTATTTCACCACAAATGAAATTTCAACCTCCAGCAAGTTATGAAGAACCTTTACCAGATAATTATAAAAGAAACATGAAATCTTCAGATAATAACTGGTGTAGTGGATCTGGAGCAATTCCATCAGATGGTGTTTTTTATAATATCGAGACTTTTATAGGAAATGTATGTAGTGATAAATGTGAAGGATATAATGATGTGTGTTATGATTCATCTTTTTACAGTCCTTGTATTATGCCAAATAATAAAAACATTATATTGAAATTATTGATTGATCCAGTTAAGATAGGTAACAGCAAGCTTGTTTGTCCAAATAACTGTTCATCAAATGGAGTGTGTATATATGGAGAATGTCGATGTTTTCCTGGCTTTACTTCATTTGATTGTAGATTAAGAACATGTCCATTTGGAAGTCCAATATCCAATCCATCAAATGAATATGAGAAAGAAAAAAGAGTGAATTATGAATGTTCAAATCAAGGAAGATGTAATAGAGAGAATGGATTATGTGAATGTTTTGATGGATTTGAAGGAAATGCTTGTCAAAGAACGAAATGTCCAAATGAATGTTCAAATCATGGAATTTGTATGACAGTAAGTGAAGCTGAATTAAGCAAAGAAAATGATCATTATGATATAAACTATATAAAGAAATATGAAAAATGGGATAAAGATTCAATTCAAGTATGTGTTTGTGATAAAGAATATCATGGAGTTGATTGTTCAATTCGAAAATGTCCTTATGGTTATTTGGCTGATAGTGAATGTGATTCTTTACCTCAAAGTGAAATTAGAATAACATATACACCCAAAACAAGAGAAACAATTCAAAATATGAATGATAAAATCTATGTGAAATATACAGATCCATTTGGTCGAATATGGTTTACAAAGAGTTTTAGTATAAAAGAAAGAGAAGAATGGTTAAATGCTTTAGGATCATTACCTCCAGATTCAATATCCATTGAAGATCTAACAATAAGTAGAGTAGACAATACAATCGCAATTTCCATAACATTTTCCAAACATCAAACTGGAAGACAATATCCAATCGAAATAATTGGAAGTAAAGAAATGAAAGAAATTGTAGAATTAGGAGATATAAATAATGGCTATTATCATTGGATAAATCCAAATTTGAGTGATATTCTTGATACTGAAAATGGATTATTTAAATATGAAATGGATTATACTCAAAGATCTATAGAATGTAGTAATAATGGAATTTGCGATACAAAGAGTGGAATATGCAATTGTTTTGATGGATATGGTGGAATATCTTGTTCAGAAGTGAATGAATCTTACTAAACAAATCCAATTATTATTATTATTATTAAATTCATATCATATAAATTATGTGTGTAATATTAAAATAACAAACACAATAATTTACATAATCATTTTAAAAGTAAATTTGATAAAAGTATATTCATCATATTACTATCACTCTCTTCTTGGTGGTGGAGGAGTTGCATTGGGAGTTGATCTTCTAGGAGGAGGAGGAGGTAAATTGGTTCGTTTAGGAGGAGGTGGAGGTCTTGTTTTATTATCATCATCATTATTCTCATCAGTTGGTGGTGGAATTGAAGGAACAGGAGGAGGTGTTGGACTTTCAGATTCTTTATGATGGTGATGATGATGGTGGTGGTGTTTATGTTTATGTTCTTTCTTATCATCTCCAGTTTCAGATGCATTATCAGAAGAAGAGATATTAGCTGATAATGTTGTTGTTGTTTTTGTTGCTTGTGTAGTTGGTGGTTTTGAAGGTGTTGAAACTACTGGAGGTATTGGTGTTGGTTTAGGAATTGGAGTATTAGTGATATCTTCAAGTATTTTATTCTTCTTTGATATGAATTCAGTATATGTTTTATCATATGTTTTTACATATTCAGATAATTGATTGATGAATTTCGTTAAGGGTGAGTTATACTTTAATAATTCATCAATATCTATATATATATATATAAGATATAAGATATAAGATACTTGTAATACTATTCTTTATCTTTTTATTATTCTCTTGTTCTTTCTTCAAATTAAACTATTCAATATAAAGATGAATAAATACGTTTGTTGATTCTAATTCTTTGGTTAGTTTTTCAATTACACTGTCTTTCTCTTGACTTTTTTCTTCGTTTTGTTGAAGTGAAGCCAATTTCCATTGAGCATCAGATAAAGCATGTTCTAATTCACTGATTTGATATTTTAAATTGTTTATCTCTCCTTTCAGTTGTTTTATTGTTGAACCACTTTTTCCCAGTTGTATACGAGTATCTCGAAGATTTTGTTTTAAACTTGGCATCACTGAGTTTACATTATCATCTAATCTCTTCTTTAAATCAGAAGATTCTTGTTGAGACTGATTATATTTGGCTAATAATTCATCATATTGTTTCTTTGTCTCTGATAGTTCTTGATAGCTCATATTTTCATTTACTAAAGATAAATTTCTATCATTATCTCTTGCTTTCAAAGCGTTCTGTAATTGTAGTTTTTCACTATCAGCAAACATCATTCTATATAAAATAATTATCTTTAAAATAAATACTTCATATTTAAATCAGAAATAATCTGATCTTTCTGTTGAATAGCTTGAATAGCATGTTGATACTAATTGTTTTAAATAACAATGTAATACTTTCGTCTTCAGCTCTCCATACTTCTGTTTCATGGCAGCCATTTGTCTATTCCCGTTATCAGCCATCCTAAATAAACAAAACTATCTTTCTTCTATTTGAAACGGATATATATTTATTATTCTGAAATGAATTTTTCTATTCCTGTTGATATTCCACCACAATGGTATTGTTGTGAATTATGCACATTAACAGTTCCAATAAATGGTATTAAATCTTATATTTATTTTAGAAAATTCTACAACAAGTGAAAAAGAATACAAGTTGTTATTTCGAGATGGTAATACTGATGATAATACACATCCAGAAATACATTTTCATGGAGTATTCATCTTTATTCTCAAATTATAGACAAACAAAGAATTACATTGTGATTTTACTTCAAATGATAGTCATCTATCAATATTTTCTCCAAAATCGGAATATAAAACAACAACATCAGGAAATCCCAAAGTATAGTTTAAATTATTGAATTAATCACAATAGATCTGTTCAATTGCTTTATCATCTGATAATGAGTGTATATCATGGGGTGATGGTGATGGAACACTATTTTTATCAAATCCAAAAGCAATAAATCCTCCTTTAGTTTTCAAAGATCATCATTTTAGTTCAATCAATACAATTCACTTTTTTCCAAGTAATAAAGTCATTTTAACAGGTTCATCTGATTTTACAGTATATTTACTAATATAATAATTAAAAATACATATATTTATATTTAGTTGCATATAAGTAATTTATCAGCTAAAATCGCAAGAACATTAACAGGTCATAAAGGAGGAATATTAAGTAGTGGAATAACTGGAATTGGTAAAGAAGTGATAAGTACTGCAAGAGATGGATTAGTTAAAATATGGAACTGTGGTACTGGCCAAGCTGTTAATACAATTGATACTTCTGTATTAGAAAATGGAATACCACAAACAAGTGTTAATTGTAATACTATTCATTCAGAGTATTTTATTTTTTTTTTATATTTTTTAACTTTATTTCTGTTTTTATAATAGAGAAGTATTTTCTGTTGGTTGTGAAAATGGAAAATGTTTTACATTTGATAAAAGAACAAATAAAGAATCAATATTCAATAAATCATTTGAATCTTCAATAACAAGTGTTTGTTATAATCATCATAATAGTTCGTTATGTATTACTTTAGAAAATGGTGAAATAATAATATATGATATTGTTGGAAATAATGAAATATATCATTTACATACTCTTCATGGTTATTGTACTTCTAGTTGTTTAAATAATAATGAATTGCTATTGTCATTTTCAAATGGAGTTGTTGTTCAATATAACAGTGAATATAAACCATATAAAATGTATTCAACTTCAAGTTATGATCCAATTGTTGGTAGTTTTGCTTATTCTATGAATAATAGTGATTTTATTTATACTGCTAATTCATTTGGTAGTATTTTTTCATATTAATTTTCATTTTATTTTCAATTGTTTATTTTATTATTAAATCACAACAAAAACAATTCTATAAATCATATACATTACATATAAATATGTTACTTATGGTGGTGGAAGTGATATTGACATTGATGAAGATGAATAGTCGTTAAATGATTTTATTATGTCATTTTGTTGTATACCATCTTTAATCTGTTGTGTCTGTAGTGGTGGTGGTGATTGTTGTAATACATTTTGCATTGGTAATACTAATTGTGGAGATTTTGACTCAACTGGTTGTTGTGGTATTGGAAGTGGTAAAAATTGTATTTGCTGTTGCATTTGTTGTTGTTGCTGCTGCTGTGGTTGCGGTTGTATAGGATGAAGTTGTTGATTTTGCTGTTGTTGAAGTGGTAAAGGTTGTTGTTGTTGTTGTTGAATTGGTTTATAATTTCTCATTCCATCTTGATTAAAATCTTCAATAAAACAATCCAGCAAATTATTATTTGGTTCTATATCAATATATATATATATATTATAATAAATTAATACTTATATTTAAAGGCATCGATATTTGTGAAGGAGTAATTCTTGGAGTTTTCATTTCAGAGATTTGAAAATTGCTTGAATCATCAGTGATTGTTACATTCCATATATCTTTTAAACATAATTCTAATATTTGCTCTAATAACAATAATACCAATGGATCTTTGAATTGATAAGTATAAAATGCAATTAATGTATGAAAATGATTATAATGAATTGTTTTCTTTTCAATGTTCCTTGATACGAATAATCCAACATTATAATTGACTATAACATTACGATGAGGTGCTTCTGGAACTACATCCCATTGTCTTACATCACTATAACTCCAATCTAATCTAAACAAATATTATTATTATTATATAAATACAGTGTGCTTTCTCTATAGATCCATGCTCCAGTAGATAATAAATTCCCAGCCATTGCTATCTTCTCATTTGCCATTAATAACTTCGTTTGGTCATTGGATAATGACATATCACTATAATTACCATTACCTCCATTTATGCCATTATTACCACCAACTGAAGATGATAAAGATGATGATCCAATCATATTTCCTACAGTGTAAGACGAAGAATTCATTTTCCATTCACTTGATTGTAAGTAAATATATGACATTGATTGATTGTACAAATTGACAGGTAGTTGACGAAGTGCTTGTATATTTCCATCTCGAACTAACTGTTTTAACTATTTAAGATGTAATAAAAATAATAAAAATAAATTATATATACTGATTCATCTAATAATGTAGAATTCATAGCAGTTGATGGTTTTGGAATTTCATTAATATTGATTAAATTCAATTTATATAATATATTAAATACATAATCATAACAAATTACAGTCTCTGGTGGTAGTACTCCTAATGGTTTAATATAATCTCTATAAATATCTTCGCCTAGTTTTCTCATATGAATTCTACTGGTGGTTATATGATTTAATATTTCTTTGATCATTACATTTAAAACATTTGATAAAACGAGTGGTGGAGGAATTATTTCCTCTTTTGAATGGATCTATTGGATTGTAAATATGTTATTATACTCGTGGTCTACCTCTCTTTTTCCTAGTTGTGGATGGATTTGTCTGAGATTGATCATATGTTCTTTTGTATGCTACTTTTTCACCATTTGAATTTATAGTAAATCTCTTTCTTCTTTTATCATCTATAACTCTCATAAAGTAACAGGATTCTTTCAGTTGCGACTGAGAAAGAGAAACACCAATTGGCGGGAAATCTATTTGGATGTTATCTTTTGGTGTTCCATCATCAATATCAGTTTTAGGAGGGTTTGACCATACAATAGCATCAACAAAGTGAAGTAATTCTTGAACTGTTTGAAGTTTCTTCTCTAACTACATTCAATGTATTAATATATCAATCATACATCAGCTTTAATATATGTATAACCGTAAGAATATCACTGTAGGTGGGTAACCCGTACCAGACTATTCTTAGGTGCCTTCTACAGGTAAGAATAAGCGATTTGAGTGTAAATTAGTTTTTGGTACGGGTTATACTGGAGCAAGTGGTGAGTTTAAATTTCTTTATATATTTTAGTGTATGAGTAATTTTATGGGTTAAAATTTTTCTTTTGTTTTTTGTATATAATTTCATTTAACTTTTTCTTATTGTTTTTTATCAATCATAATTTCAAAAGAATGTCAAGAATTTGGATCGAGAATGTTAATATAGAAGATAGAAATAAGCGTGAAGATGAAGACTTTGAAAGAATCTATGCAATCATTGAAAGTGAAGTAGCTAGAATAGTAGCTGAGCCACCTCCAGTAGTAATGTGGTATACTTCTGATACAGCTGATGAGGATGACAGAAAGTATGAAGAATGGCGTGCAATTCATAAACCAACCAGAGTAGCACAAGCAACCATACGCCCTAGAAAATGGGTTGATCCTGAAGAAGAGCGCAGAAAAACAAAGATGTTAAAGCGTTATGGTATTGATGAAAAAAACATCATTGAAGAAAGACTAAGATTTCATAACTAATTCTTAAATCATTGGTTTTAATTGAATTTTTGTTTTTTGATTGGTTGAATAGAAATAAACATAATATTACATAATTCTTTTCATTCATAAATTTCTTGCGATTTTTGAAATAATCTACAT
>NGBS01001299.1:0-16740 GCA_002245135.1 Proteromonas lacertae | reverse complement strand
TATCATTATAAATATATACATATTTTTTAAGTGATCTATGTATAACAACAACAAAACTTTATCATTAAATTTACATAGAAAAGGATAGTTATAATATTTATATACACCATCATTAGGCATATCTAATAAATAATTATTTATTTGAATTTGACATCGGTCTAAAACATACCAGTCTTGACTATTTTCATAGTAATTAGGTATGATACTTAATGTAGCACATACAATTTTCTTTTCTTCTTCAGTTTGTCCAGGTTGTTCACCCCAATTTATGTGATATCTTTTTGGGAATAAAACATTACTATTTTTAGCTTCTTCATCATCTATTATATTAATCAAGGGACACATTAAATATAAATCTTCCTTAGCTTTACTTAAATTACTATGAAAGAATCTTAATTGACATTCAGCATAAGTATTTATAGAATAATCATAGCCATAAAATCTTAACATATTTGATTTCTTTTTTAAACTATCGAAGGGATATATTTCTGAATTTTTAATAGGCAATTGAATATTGAATTTATTTACATATGCTATAAAATTATCATAAGAAACATTATCTTTTAATATTACTATCTTTTCATTTTTAAATTTGTTATTCATATAACCTTGAACATCATATATATAAGTTATTAAATGAAATAAATCTATTGCATAAATATGAAGTAGTTGTTCCAACGATAATTTTCTCACATTACTTTTATTAGTTATAAATGTATTAGGATCTTCATCATTAAATCTATATAAAACAAATGTAGGAGGTTTTAAATCAGTACTTTTCGTAAAATTAATACTATTTTTACTATTTGCTTCATATTTTAAATTTTGAGAATCTAAACGAAATGGAACTTCATCATATACCCAATCTGTTTCAGAATCAGTATCATTATTATTATCTACTGATGTAACAGGTTCATTTGGAGCTTCTGAATCTACTGGTGTAACAGGTTCAGTTGGGGCTTCTGAATCTACATCATCATTATTTTGAAATATTGATGAATAAGGTACTTGTCTTGTAGTACCATCTAATCTAAAATGATTAACTGTACCTGGTGGAGCACTCAGATGTGATGGTGGTGTTATTGGTGAATATACAGGTGATACCTCTCTTGGTATTTCATTATTATTACTATAATCACTTGAAACTAAAGGTGGTGGTATTGGTAAATCATTTTCATCATAATTAAGTCTATATGTATCATTATCAATATCATCTTGTACTGATTGAGCTTGTTGTTGTTGTGGTGATGATGGTGGTGATGATGGTTGAGGTTGAGTCTGTTGTTGTTGTTGTGGAACAACAGGTTGTTGTACCACATTATTTCTAAAATTTACATTTACATTACCTCTATTAGGATTTGTAACTTGATATCTTCCATTATAATCTGCTGATAAAGCTTCTTCAACAGGTAATAATGGTGGAAAAGAACTAATATATTTTTTCTTTTGTGCTAATCTATTCATATAAAACATAATTGCATCAGCATAATGATTTGTATCTCTTTGTCCTTCTTTTATATTATTTGATTCAAGTATTTTTTGAATTGTTGCTATGTAATTCATTCTATATCCATTAGAAGCAGATGATGGTAAACCCATTATATTTCTTTTATCATAATCAGGAGGTTCAGGATATATATTACCATCTCTTAAACTAGGTATTTTATACTTACTAATAAAAAATAATTCTGTAACACAATTATATATCAATACAGCTATAGAGAATGCTGTTCTTTCTTGTTGTGCAGTTATATACCAAAATTTCGTTTTCATTAACTTATTAATAAATATTCTTATCTTATTAATTGCTACAGAACAATACACTTGAATCGTTTGTGAATGAATTGATCTATCTATTAAAGGTTGATTTTCATAAGGATCATCAGGTAAATCATCATCATCTTCCTCATCATCATTATTACTATCTTCATTATTATTTTGTTGTTGTTGTTGTGAATATGGTTGAATTGATTGATGTGCTACTACTCTATTTACTGAACTAGATGAAACAGATGCATTCGCTTCATAATCGTTATTATCATATATATCTTTATCATCTTCTTCATTAAAAGGCTGTGTATGATCTTTTGTTTCTTTTTGTATTTTTCTAATTCTTTTATTTTCTAATTTAACAACATTCAATCTTTCTTTAGGATGAAGCACAACAAATGGATTATTTCTTAATATATAATTAGAAGCAATACATAATTCATCAATAGCTTTATTTAATCTATCAACAATTATTTTAACATCATTGTTTGTTTCATAGCTATATTGATATAAAGGTTTATTTCTTGAAAACGGACCATGTTGATATAACGATTTACACCAGTTAAATAACTTCATATGTACATCATATAAATTATAGATTCTATTAAACTCATGATCAGGCCATCCTACTGGTATAAGTCTCTTATCAATTATTTCATCTAATCTAAATCTTGTTAACTTTTTTGCATTATCATATATAATATCTTCATAATCTTCATTACTAAGACGATCATCATTGCCTACAATACTTATATTATCAGAATCAGTATTTTCTTCTGTTTCATCATCATCATCATCATTAACATTAACAGAATTATTACTATTATTAATAGCATTATTACTAGAATTGCTACGACTGTTATTATTTGAGTTATCTACTGCTGTACCTTCATCATCATCAAAATTTAATAAATCTCTACGTATTCTATTACGATTGTTCATTATGTGAGAAAAAATCAATTAACTTTTTATTTGAATAATTCTTATACATATAATGCAACCTAAGAGTGATACTAATAAATTAGGTCATAGAAGAGCAATTTTTTTATCATCAACTGATACAATTGAAAGTGAGTCTGATGTATATACAAAGTGTTTATCAACACCTGTGATAACTGAAGAATATCAATATATTACATTAAATATAGCAAGAATATCAAATAGCAATATATACACAATTCAAAATGATGTTAATGAAAAAGTATGTTTTGATATAGAGTATTATCATGTAAATGATCCTATAAAACCCTTAAATGATCCAAGTGTAATATTAAGTGGACCAAAATTTAATACATTAGAGATAAAGATACCGCAAAATCATTATAGTGGTGAAGAGTTTTTAAATTATTTAACAAAGAGTATGTTAACTGAATTAAAATTTACTACACTAGTACGTAAAGATATTTTACCTGTAAAAGAAAAAGATGAAGATGAAAGTTTTAATTATTTCTTACATCCTCAAGCTGGAGATAAGATATTTGACTGGTATGATAAGACTACGAATAGATTAAAATTATATTGTGCAATATATACTCACTTTGGTAATTATTTACTAACAAAAATAAAAATGCGGATGCCTAACCTATTTGGTAGGTTATTAGGTAGTAATGTAATAGATGATGAATTAATTATATTAAATAGTAATCCATCACATAGTTGGGGTACAAAAGAACAATTCTATGATCATAAATTTTTATTAACACCATCACTTATATGGTGTAATGTAATACAAGTTAGATGTAGTTGGGTTAATAATAGTGAGAATTCAGCTGTTTTAGCAAATATACCTATAACTGATATATCAAATACAAATATAACATGGGTTAATCCACAAATTGATTGGTCAGTTAAAAAGATGCAGTTTCATGAATATCAAAAAATAAAATTCAATCTATCAAATGAAGATGGTTATGCTATCGATCTAAGTAACATATCATTTCAATTTGAGATAATAGTTTATTAAATAGTTATATAATTTTTTATTTTTTGATTGTATTAACATTTTTCTTACCAAAATTAAGTATATATGAGTAACATAACAACTATACCACAAACTCAAATTCATAATAGTGTTGTTCCAACATTAATACCTGATTATGTTTACATTCCTATTACACCTAATCAAGTAAGAGATGTTGTTCCTTTAAATCAAACATCTGCAACTGATACAATTACATTTGAATTATCACCTGATAGCTGCATGAATCTAGCAAAATCATTTCTTGATTTTGATATGCTAATTGATCCTAGAGTAGTAAGTGCTAACCCAAATGCACCAGGTGCTAATAATTGGACTGTATCAGCTGCAGTAAATGCTGCATTTCCACCTCTTGGTGCTAACATGTCTCATTGTTTAAGATTAAGAAACACAATGAATATCAATTCAATTAAAGTATACAACAAAACTGGTACAGTATTATGTGATTTAGACAATAGCTATAATGAATATAGAGATTTAATGCATGAATTAGTATATCATTACCCAGATGATGTAAAAGGAACGTTTTATTATGATGATAATTTTGATGGATGTCATATAGCAAAAGATAAAGCAAATGGTCAATATCAAGTAATTGATCAATTATTAATACATTATACTCCTATTAATAGAGCAGTAGCAAGATGTGGTTTAACGCCACAACATTATACTACAACACCAAATCCTGCTATAGGACCAAATGCAGGTAATTTATTAATTAGAAGACATTGTCGTTTTCATTTAGGTGATTTATTTAATACAATATTATCATGTAAAAGTGATATTTATTTCGGTGAAACAATTTATATATCATTAACTTTTGGTGGTATTCAAAATTGGATTATATCTAAACAAAAATTAACTCTTCAAATAACTGATGCTGATTTTTCGGGTGAAAGATATGAAGCTGGTTGGGGACAGCAATGTAATATTACATTATATACACCTAAATTATATATTGCATATAATAAAAGCCCTCAATGTAATGCAAATACAATTAATTATGTTACACATCATGGAATAGATTTTACTGATTTCAATATAGTTCAATTAATTAAGGATAGTATTGCAGGTGATCCTGACTTTACTTACAATTTTACAATTAATAGTAGTTTAGGTCCATATGTAAAATATATATTATATCGATGTTATAATAATGCAATATTTAGTAGAGAAGTTGTACCTTTTAATAATAGAGAAGATAGAGTGAAATGGCAAATAAATGATACACCATGCACACCAGATTATTTATCTATAGGTAAATATGAAACATATGAAAGAATATATCCTTTAATTAAAGGAACTCTTTATGAAAGATGTCATCAAGAACAAGATTGGTTTAATCTCTTTTTTGATATATTAAATTTTGGACCTGATACATTAACTGATATAAAACAAAGAGCTGGCAGAGATTTAAGTAAAGATTTAAAAATTACCTTTGAAGCAAGATGTTTTAGATTTAATACAAATAATTTAAATCCTCCAAATCTTGCAACATATCATCACAAGTTCTACATTATAACAGGTAAGATGTTAATCATCTCAGCTAGAGGTGTAGAGAAGGTGATTTAAAAATTATGATTTTAATCACAATTTAATATTTCTATTACTATTATTATTTTATTATGTTTAAGTTTGAAAAAATAAATAACATAAGAGTTGAACCTGTAGATGGTGGTGAAAAATTTAATCCTAAGAAGATAGTTGGTTATGATTATTTCAATGAGCCATTTTGTAACATTTTTATAGTTGCACGTAAAAATAGTGGTAAGACTACTCTCATCTATAATATATTAAGACATGTTTTGGATCCAAGATATAAAGAAAAACAACATGTTCACTTCTTTGTGGGAACTATCAAACAAGACAAGTTATATGATTCAATCAAAGAATTACTCGATTATCACGAAATTGATTATGATGAAAATGATTCACTCATTGATCCAGAGTCAGGTGAGAATGTGGTAGAGAGAATGATGAAAGAAATAAATGATGTTGATAAAGATAATTATTCTTATGCTGAGCATATTATGATCTTTGATGATCTTAGTTTAGAATTAAAAACATCAACAATAATACCTGTACTGATGAAAGAAAATAGACATTTAAAATCAAAAATTATTATTAGTAGTCAATATATAACAGATATAGTACCAGCAGCTAGATCACAAGTTGATTATTGTCTTACATTTTATGGGTTAAGTAATAGAAATCTATTTGATTTATACAACTCATTAAATATATGGATCCCTGAGTATGAAACATTTAAAAAATTATATCTTGCAGTCACTAAACCACAATTCAATTTTTTATATATTGATAATGTTAAAAAAGTCTTTAGAGCAAATTTTAATATTATGATTGAAGACCATTCTGAAGTTTCTTAAATAATATTTTTATAAATATATATATATATTCATTAATAAAAAATAATGTTTATTGGGGATAGAAATAAAGTTGATGTATTAGATGAAGATAAATTAATAGATGATATTACAAATAATATTACAGATAAATTAGATGAAGTGAAAGATCAAATTCTAACAGTATGTAATACAATAAATAGCGTAGTAAATAATATACCTCGTACTATAATACCAAGACCTTATTGTTTGCATAAACAACATACATTTTATTCTATGAAAAGAAAATATTTAGTTAATGGATCACTTGTATGGGATACTAAAATTACTAAAATACCAATCAAAATAGAGATGTTTGAGCATTTTATGAAGATTAAATTATATGATGGATTTACATGTAATTCTGGCAGCTATGTAGGTCATCAATTATATTTAGATGAAGGTGATATCATCAAAGCAGAACCTGGTAGAGAACAATATTTACAACAATATTACAATATACTACTAGGATTATACTCTAATAAATTATTCCCCATTAGAGCAACAAATGTTAAAGATACTTATCATACATTAACTAATAGACCTTATTATGAGATAAAACATGCATTAGTTAATAATAATAATAATCAACCTACATTATGTATTGTAGCTGATCAATACCCTAATCAAGAATATCTTGCAATACCAAGACATATATTCTTCACAGATTATATGAACACAGGTATTACAGAATTTTTTTAAATCATTATTATTACAATTTAGTATCATTTTAAAATTTCTTGATGAATTTAATAAATTATTATTTTATATTTTTTATAATATATAAAATTATGTTTATTGGTGATAGAAATAATAATACATTAGATATTGATACAAAAGAGATTGCAAATGAGATATCAAAAAATGTTAGTGTTAATATAGATATTCAAACATTATCAGATTCTATATCACAAAAGATTCAAATACCAACACCTAATATAACTGTAGATAGTAATAGTATATCAACCTATATAAATCAACCAATAAATGATAATACTGATACTAAAACAAAAGCAATAAAAGATGAAGTAGATCAAATTTATAATGAAGTTGATACAATAAGAAATATTGAAAGAGTTGTAGGTTGTAATGATTATAATACTGATGAAGAATTATATATGACTCAAGGTTTTGGTAAATATGATTCAATTTATAATCATCTTAAATTAATAAATATATATAACCCACAACCTTATAGTATTCAAATTACTACATGGACTGTAAAAGTTACTAGAACAGATAATACATCATCAATTATAGATCAGATACCTATTAAAGTTACAATATTCATGAATTCTATAAGAATCAAAATTTATAATACACATCAATTAATTTATAATGATAGATCAGATATAAAACAAATTGATATTTATCTAGATGATAATCATTTATTATCAAAATTATATAGTAATCAATCTGTATTAACTGATTTTTATAATAAGCTTATTGAAAAATACCCTAATGATGGTAGTAATTGTATAGTATTCCCATTACAAGTTTATAATAATTCTCAATACCCACCAGAATACATACCAACACATTTTATATTAATAAATGATAATAAACCTAATCTACATTTACAAAGTGATAGTATTGAAGGTTATCAAAAACAATGTATATTACCTGGTGTTATTGAAACTATGTATATTGATTACAGTATTATCAATCCTTTATAATATACTATTTATTACATCATCAATATCTTTTAGTATAATTTTAGTATATTTTTAGTGAATTATAAACACCTTTTATTAATTTTAGTGAAATCCCACCATGTATTATAAAATATTTATCCCATCATCCTTTATATCCCTACCAGTAAAACCAGTAGAACTTAGAATAACATAGCTTGTAGCGACCTGTTCTACCCCTGCCGTGGCTACTGTAGAGAAAGACTATAGATCAATATTTTACTATTAATCCATCAGTAATTAATATTTCAAATTTTTTAATTTGTTTCCTCAATATTTTAAACATTTTGGATATTTTGGGTATAGGAACACTAAATATCCTGTTTATTCATATCCTCTATAATATATAAGACTGCATATAATGTGGGATGTGTAATTACTGATATGAAGTTCAATATTCTAGCCACAGGGTATAATTATAAATTATAATTTGTATAGATACAGTAGAGAAATGGCAGCAGGTACTCATGCAGAAGAGGTATAATAGGTGTTTAATTGTAGAATGCTTTATCGAAACTATTCAAAATGTCAAATATTAATATGTCAGAATGCATATTGTATATGAATGATGTAATATTTGTGTAGATTTACAACGATGGAACCTTGTAGTAAGAGATTATCAGGTAAAAAGAGTTGTTGTGAAAGAATATTGGAAAGTGGAATAAAAAGAGTGTATATGGGTGTTAATGAACCTGATAATTTTGTGATATGTGAAGGATATAGATTATTGAAAGAGAATGGAGTTGATATTCAAACTTATGATAATAGATATGTTGAAGAAATCAAATCTCTGAACTGTCATTTAGTTAGTTAAATAGATTATATATTTATTTTATCATATATATGTGTTTATTATCACTAGTTTCAAAATCTGAATTTTGGCGCGAAAATTAATATTTGTTCTTAGCAAGAAAATACTCATAGAACATGCCAAGAAAGAAAGTTGCAGCCCAAATTGAAGAAAATGAGGATAGTAGCCAGGTATCAGATTCACAAAATACAGAGATTGAGTTTAATATACAAGACCTTGAGTATGCTGAAGGGCAAGAGTTGGTTAATGTTTTAAAAGAAGCAGTAAAATATGTTGAAAGGATTTATCACACTCCAGAAAAGCTTGTTGAGGATGATCTGGTTGAAAAGATAGTATTACTTAGTTCAAAAGAATCATATAGCAAGGTATGAATATTATATTATTTATTATTGAATAGGAAGCAGATAGATATTTGACATTATGCTTAGCTATGATTATGAGTCTTAATAACAAAATGATTGATTTTGAGAAAGTTTTATCTCTTATAATTCAACATTTAAATGTATTTGATAACGATAAAAAGAACTTGAAGCTATTCAACGACTTAATTGAGTATCTAACAACAGCAACCACACAAGTAGAGGTAATAGCATTAAAGACATTACCAGATTATGAAAATTCAATAATAAAGCCATACATCGAAAATTTATATTCATTCATGCAATCTAGAGTATCAGACAATGATAAAAGGAAGATTAGCAATTTGTTGATGAATATATTCAGTAAATTGTATATGTTGAATGATCAATTGTTAATTTTTGTTCTTTCTCGATATTATGAACAAATCAAATTACAAGGTAAAAGTGAGATGCTGAAGTATATAAATAATATAATGGAGGGAATCATAAAGGAACATAAACAGATATTAATAGATGTAGTAATAAGTGTTTATAATGGTAAAATGGAATTGGAATTATACGATGATGGTAATGAAATAGAAGAAGAAGAAGAAGAAGAAAAAGATGATGATGATGAGGAGGAGGAAGAAGAAGAAGAAAAGGAAATGGAAGAGGATGATGATGAAGAAGATGATGATGATAATGACGTACTAGTAATGAATAAAAAGAATAACATAAAGAAAGATGATATAAGTAATAAAGAAACTCAAATAAAACATTTTAAAGAAGCTGAGAAATTAATTACTGTATATTTATTTATTATTGTTGAAATAGGAAATAGATATTATTCTCAAATTGGTTGAAATATCAGAAGATTTTGGTAAATCAATATTACCTCAATTAGAATTAGTATCAAATTCAACTAAAGAACGTTTACATGAATTAATAACCATCACTAAAATAATCACTCTTTGTCCAACATTAGAATCAAGTCAAGAAAACAAATTGAATAGATTTTATACAGATTTAAACGAAGAAGTTAGAATAATTATGTCATCCCAATGTACATTGATAATATTAGATAATAATGATAAATTAAAAGATGAAGTAAAGAGTTGTTGTAATGGTAGATTAAATGATACATCTCCTACAGTTAGAAAAATTGCATTTGAAAATCTTTGTACAACTTGTGTAATGTATCCCAACCTATTTACTGAAAATGAAATAAGTAATATGTGTATAAGAATGATAGATAAAGAAATTGAATTGAAAAAAATGGCAATTAGTGGATTAAGTAATATATATAAAGGAACAGTTACTAAAACCATAATCCAACATAATACATTTCAAATATCATCATTAAAGAAAGAATATAACAAAATAAAAAGGTTTTTAGTAATTCCGAATGAGATGGTGAAGTTGTATATATGTAATGATGTGATAGATGTACTATTAAGATCGATTCAAGAGAATATATTACCACCAGATAAGAGTAGTAGTGTCAGAGCCAAGATTTTAATAGCAACATTTATAGAAATGGAAGAAGAGAATAGAAATATGTTTATGAAACTGATTAAAAGAAAAATTTCGTATATATTTCTTTTATATATTTATTATTATGTAATATATAGAGCAAAAAAATTATTAATAGATTTTATGAATGAGAGAAAAACTAGATTAAGTGAAATGACACTAGCAAAATGTAGATCATCATTCAATCTAACTATTACACAAATAAGAAAGTTAGAAAAATCAAATAATAAGAAATTGAATGAGATGTTGAATAATTTATTATCTAATGATATATCATATAAAGATGCCTATAGATCATTTATGGAATTACTTAAAGATAAAACGTGGGGAAATGAATGTTATGTTATTGTTTATACATTAATCGCTCAGTTTATTGTTAATAAAGAGATAATTGTATATATATTATAATTATTATTATATTTATAAAGGAATGCATATTTAATGAAATATTATCAAGTGAAGAAATTCTACAAAAGAATTATGATATTATATTATCATTTTTATATGATATTTCGTGTATGGATGCAAACATCTTTCCTGTTTCCTGTATTGAATTATTATTTGAGTTTGTTGAGGATAGTAAAGACAGTAAAAGAATAAATATGGTTGTATAGATTATTATTTTATTATTTTTATTTATGTAGTTGAAGTTATTATCGAATATTATTCAATCAAATAATGATATTGATAAATCCAATATAAAAGAATACAAAGAACGTTTAATGCAATTTACACAATCAACTGAATATAAAGATAAGAGTTTGATTAAATATAGCTCAATCCTATTACTCCATCCACCATTTTTAACTAAAGATGATAACTTTGTTAAAGAATTATTAGATGTAAATGCATTAAGTTATGACAATCCAAACTTAGAATCACATTTAATAAGTCTAAGAATGTTAATAAAATATCAATGCAAATACTTTACTGATAAAGATAGATGTAAAAGTATAATCAAAGCAATGAATGAAAAGCTGTTAAAATATGAAGAAACTGAAAAACCAGGTAGAAGTATTAGACGAAGTGTTATTATTAAAAGTTTAATCCTTAAAGTATATGGAATGTTCTTATGGAGATATGAAGGAGGTGATTTGGTTGATTACACCATATATTTTGAGAATATTTTATCCTATCTATATAAAGTGATGAGGTATGAAGGTAATCTGTTGAAGAATCAAGATATATTATCTCAGAATGAGAAGAATTTGTTATTATATACAGCAATATTTCAAACTATAAAAGCAGCCAGAAGACTGTATATTATTATTATTATTTATATTGTAATAGTCAAATTGCTGAATATATTGAAGTTAAGACTGACTTACTTCAAGATTTGTGTTTCTTCATTAAACATGAAGATGAAGATTTCCAGTGGAAATATCTTGAGAAAGTTCGTTACAGTATCAGTAAATACAATTTGCATTATCCATTCTTTGTGATCTTCGCATTAGCTGCCAATGAAGATAAGAAGTTTGCTGCAAAAGCATATGAATATTTCAATGAATCTGTTATACAACAAAGAATACGATATGATAGAACATATAGTGAAGCATCTCAAATAAAAGAGGATAATATTATTATACAAAATAGTTACAATGACTTAGAAAGATATAGGAATTTAGTAGAATATTGCATTATTTACTTGTTACATGTGATTGCAAATTATAGAAAATTAGATGCAGAACCTAAACAATCTAACTATGATGAACAGCAGAACTATATTCATATGTGCCTAGATGTAATAGTGGATAAGAATGGAGATAATAAAGATTTTATTGCAAAGATCTTGGATAGAATGTTATACTGTAAAGATAAAAAAGATCCTGATAATAAATACTTAGCAATATTCACTTCGATGGCTATAAAGATGTTTGATAAAAAGACTGCTAATTATGCTGGAAGGCCATATGATGGTCCAGTTTATCTACCAAATACTTTGTTTATTAGAACAAATAATAAAATTGATTGTGTTGTTGATATTGAAGTGAAAAAGTATACATAATTTATTTGTTATATATATATATATAGTTTCAGAACACCTCGAAAATCTTCAACTCCTGGATCAGTTTATAAGTCTAGAATAAATAGTTCAATTAAAGAATTGAATAAAGCATCTAATTCTACATCAACTACTCCTGTTAGTTCTGTAAAGAGTAAAGAATTATTATCAACATCATCTTCTTCAACAACAAAAGGAAGAAAAACAAATTCTGTTAAACAATTTAAACCTAGAAAGATAGATTTTGATAAAGTTGAAGAAGATGAAAAGAGTAAAAAAAATAATAAAGTTGTAGAAGAAGAAGAAGAAGAAGATGATGATGATGATGAATTACCAAGTTTATATCCTGAAGATGAAGGAAGTGATGATGAAGAAACAATGGAACAATCAAAACCAAAGAAAAACACTAGTAAAAAGGCAGAAAAAAAGAATGAATGTGTAAAGAAAAGAGATGTAAATAAGAGACAGTCTAAACAGAAGAAAACACAACAATCAGAAGAAGATGATGATGATAAAGAAGAAAATGAAGAAGAGGAAGCAGAAATAGCAGAATCAAAACCAAAGAAATCATCACATAGAAAATCTGTTAAAGAAAATGAAGAAAAAGGCAAAAAAGAAACACAGAAAAAAGATTATAAGATAAAGAGAGGATTGAAACGACAAAAAATAGAAGAATTATCAGATAATGAAGAAGAAGAAGATAATGAAGATAATGATGAAGATTTAAACGAAGAAACAAAACCTACACCCAGAATAAGCAAACCAAAACAATCACCAGTTAAACAAAAGAAAATTACTTCATTTACACCTTCTAAGAGAAAAGGAAGAGAATTAATGGATGATGAAGAAGAAGATGATGATGATGTAATAGTTCCAATGAAAGAAAGATTACAGAAGTAAAATCAACACCAAAATCAAAGAAATCTTCACCAAAGAAAACAGTTACACCTACACCTTCGAAGAGAAAACTATATTCTGACAAAAGGACAATACTAAAATTAGTTCATATAGAGTGAGTAGAGTAAAGAAAACTAAGAAATAATACACTTTATATACATAATATTATCCCAATTTTATGGTTTATTTTTATTATTTAGACGTTATTTCATTAACTAAAAGATATAATTGAATATTAATCCTGGCTGAAACAATGAATAGCATAAATAAACAAAACTAAGTTTAGGCTTGACAACCAGGGAATCAAGCCTAGATAAAAATGGATTTGTTGAAAAACTATGGAAATTCGAGTGATGAAGATGAAATAAACACTCCAAAAAGAATTAGAATAAATGAGACAGGCACTAAAGCAAAAATAAAACTTCCATTGCCAGATGGATTTAAACCAGGTATATATAACATAAATAACATGATAGATAATGTAAATAAGCCAATAGTTGATGAAAATGGAAAGAAAAGAAGGTTTGCACACGTTGATGGTAATTGGCCTTCTTTAGTATATATTCCTAGTATAAACTAAATATTCTATATGTAAATAGTCAAAGGAGACAATAAATATATTCAAAATAAAGCCAAACTTGTAGTACAATCAATAATCAGTATAATGAGGGAAAGAAACCTCTGAAGTTGTTATCAGATGAGTTAGAATTTGATGGTACATTTCATATCAGCTTATCAAAAAGTTTTGTCCTTCGAAAACATCAAATAAAACCTTTTGTTGATTCAATACGTTCCTATATCTCTAGTAATAAACCTTTTCATCTCAATTTTTCTGGATACACTCTATTTAACAATGAAGATTATAGTAGATCATTTGCATCATTCTATATCAGTAAAGGAGCAAAAGAAATCTGTGATTTAATAAACAGTGTAGATAAAGTAATGAAACTATATTCTCAACCTGTATATTATGAACCTGCTATTCCTCATATGTCTGTTGCTTCATGTCCTGGAAAATTGGATTGGGAAGAAATTGATGAGGATTGGCGAGGATATATCAAATGATTTTAATATTGAAGAGATAATTTGTAAAATAGGAAATAAAATATTTAATATTCCATTAAAACAATAACAGTATAGTGAATGATTACAAAAAATAAAGTATTTATTTTATGTTTCTAATGATCGGTTGTTATTGCAGACATATCTTCATTACGTGGTTCTGGATGATTCTGCATAATTAAATTCCAATAGCTATTTTGACTTAAAATTTCTAATTTCTGTAATTCTTGAGCATTGCTCTCAATAGCTGCTAAATGTATCTTAATAGACTCTGCATATTGATCTTTTATAATCATTGGACCACCTACTACAACACCTGAAGGTAATTTAAAATCATCACTCATAACAGGTATTTTTTGCTTAATTCTAACTTCAATCTGTTCTTTCAATGACTTTTCATTAAACCAAATACAACATCCACCTTGGTCTGTCAATTTCGTATTAAAACAGTTAATTCCTTTATTCTTACAGTTACTATGATACCACACTTTTTCTTCATTATCTTCTGATATTATTGATATTGCTACTCCCATTACACCTTGTCTACCTACTCTGCCAATTCTGTGAATGTAATTCTCAATTACATCTGGTAATGTCATATTTATCACATATGGTAATCCCTATAACAAATATATAATAATAATAATAATAATATACTTGAATATCAATTCCTCTTGCTGCTACATCTGTACAAATTAGCAATCTAATTTCACCATTTCTAAATGCCATCTAAATTCTTTCTTCTTTCTTCATTACTTCTCCAACCAGCCACAACGCAACAACTGAATGGATTTTCTACACCCTTTACATCTCCTAATTTTACACCTTTACCTCCACCAATTTGAATTAAATATTTCTCTAAATTATCACAATCTAAATTTTGTTCTACAGAATATAATTGCTTGTTCTATTTTGAGCGTTGTTATTATATTCACCAATACATCTAATTTTGATCTTTTACAGCCTCAGAAATTGATTCTTTTGAACGAACATCCAGCACCAACTCTATCTCTTTGATGTACACCATCTGTAATATATTTCTTTGATTTGTCAAAACAATTCTTGAAATTTTCAGAATTTACTTTGTATAATACATGATAAACTGTATCTGGTATTGAATCTGGTCCTTTCAAATCAACCCAAATTGGATTAGTACAGATCATTGAAGATAACTTTGTAATTTCAGGTGAATGTAATGTTGCAGAGAAGAAACAAACTTGTAATCTTGCTGTACCAGTTTCACCTTTTGGTAATGATGAATATATATGTCTTAATACTTGCTAAACCATTACTATCACCTGCCATTCTAATTATTAATAATTAAATAAATAATATATATATATATATATATACTGATCTGCTTCATCAAGAATAAGGAATTTAACATTACTCACATTAATAAATCTTTTCTTAATCATTGATTGAATAAAGAATGCAGTTCCAACTACTATATCAGCATTACAAGGATGTACAGTTCTCTCTCCACCAACATATAATTCCACTTCAATATTTGGATTGGTTAAATACTTTGCGAAACTTACTAAATTGTTGTAGGTTTGTTCTGCTAAGTCTTTTGTTGGTTCAATAATTATTGCTCTCGTTAGTTTCACTGTTTTTGTGTTTTTATCACCAGTCTTTGGTTCATTTTCTATTTATATAATATTATCATTATACACAATATACTTTTAACAGCATTTAACAATATTTGTGATGAATTGCCTTCTTCTAATCCAATATATGATTTATCTACTGGAGGATATTGAAATGGTGAAGATCCAAAATTAGCAGATAATGAACCACCTTTAATACAGATTGTTGGATATAATACATTCTATTTATATCATAATATAATCATTTATATGGAGAAATACTTTTATTGAAAACTTATAAGCTACACCCAAATCTTTCCCATTCTTTGTATAACTAATAATTCCATTGTCTTTATCTATATAACAACCAATTACATCATTATCACCAAATGATCCTCCATAATCTTCAAACTTCATATTATTTGACTTTTTACCTGTACCACCAACCAAAACCTTGTTGACATGTTCCTAAATTTAAATTTCCATTTTCAGTTGACCATCCTACACGACATAAACCATTTATTATCTTCACTTCATAGTAAAACTTCCACTATTTACTCCTGCATTTGCTCTACTTCCATTCCATGCTTTTGCTGCTGCACTATCACATACAAGTCCTGTTGAATCTATTTTTAAACCTCTTAGAGAATCTTGAGGGTTGAAATAT
>NGBS01000478.1:0-11334 GCA_002245135.1 Proteromonas lacertae | reverse complement strand
AAAAACCTAAATAAAACAATAATTATATATTTAACAAAAAATTATATTGAATGTTTTTTTAAACAATGATGGTATTTTTTAATACAGATATTACAAAATGTTTGATAAGTCATTTTTCTTTTTCTCAACATACCGCAATAATAACATCTCATCAGTTGACTATCACTTATAACTTCATCTTTATATAAATTTTTTATATGTTTTTAATCTTAACTTAAATCTAAGACAACCTTTACATAAAAATGTCATAACTTTATCATTTAATTCTTCTTTACCTAAATAATCATTATCATAGAACAATGAACAGCATCTACACTGAAATACCTCATGCATTAAATTAAGAATTGATTTCTTTTGTTTTAATAAATTCTTATAACACTTACAAATATGCTCTGCACTGATTGCACTGATGAAAATATTCATTAGTTTTAGTATTTTTAGTCAAATCAGTTAGTCTAAACATCTTCTTACACTTACCACACTTAGCAAATCTTGTTCTATCAATTTCATCATTAATTGATAAATAATGGATTACTAATTAACCCTTTTTCTTTCAGATAAAGATGGAACAGACTCCTTTTTATTTTTATACTGTAATCGTAATTTTTCTCCTGCATGCTATATCCAAGTTTTATATATAGAACCATTTGATTTTCTTCCCATTTCATAAAGATTGTATATAGTGCCACATGTACGACAACATGTTTTTAATCCTTCTATATTTTCATCTTCAAAATAACTCAATTTTTTATATTTTTAGAAAAAGAGCAAGAAAAATGAAAATGAAAGTAAAATGATAAATTATGAAAAAACCCAATAAAAAATCGATATTTATAATTCAATGATTATCATTTTATTTTTCTATTTTTTTATATTTCTTTTCTGTTTTTTTAAAATACAATAAGGACATAGTTTATAATATGATCCATCTTTCTTTTTGTAAAACAGATTTATATTATATTCATTAATGCAATTAGTACACTTTTTCACTAATTCATTATTCAAGTGAGAATGTAAAGCTTCTTTATAATTTCTTTTAGCATATCTTCTTGTTTGCTCATTACAGTAATTACAAGTTTTTAAATAAGAACCATCTTCTTTCTTACTAAAATTATCTAATGTAAACATTTTTTTACAATGTTTACACAGTTTCATTACTTCATTATTTATATTAAAAGTTATTTTAACCTTTTTTCTATTTATTTTAGCTCTATATCTACATGTATTACAGCATTTATGATAATTACCATTCTTAAATTTAGCAAATAATTCTATTTTAAAACTATGTTTACATATTCTACCATTTTCTATATATATTATCAATATTAGAGTTATTCATTGTCTTTTTTTAAAAAAAAGAAGCAAGAAAATTTCAAATGAAAATCTTATCGAAATTATAGTGTTAAAAAACACTTGGATTTTCGATTAATTTATTGGGGTTATGTTATTTTTAATCAACTAATAAAACAAAATTCAATCAAAGAAAAGTATTAATAATTAAGTATTAATTAGTTTTATCTTGTAATACCTTCTTGGTGATCTTCTTTAAGAGTTTTGTTTCTAGGTTATGATGCTTAAACAACTTATCTTCTAACTCCTTCTTCTTAAACATTACATCATAATATCTTTGTAAGTCCATTGACAAGTTTACATCAGCTGCTATTTTAAAGCTTAAATCTTCTCTAATTGCCTTTACTCTCTTTCTTCCGTTTCTAATACGATTACCAACTAAGCTCTCATTTCTCAGCTTCTTTATCTCTTCATAAGTTAAGGTGTCCTTATCTGGTAAATTGGTACTGAATGATGCCAATTACCATTGGAGGCTCTTCAGGATGATAATCATAATGAGCAACAATTGGTGGTGGTAGAGGAGGCTCTTGAACAGTAGAGTTAATTAAACGTCTAACATTTGATTCTGTATCAGGTGGAGTTGTTGGTGAGTATAATGGTGATTTTTTCTTTTGGTGGCTCACCATTGGGTGATTCAATCTTAATAGATAAAGACCTGTATGGATTAAAAGGGTTAAATGAAGCACCTGTTACTGGTACACCTATAAATTATAATATAATATAAGTTATACTATATTTTGGTCTTTTGATACCAGCAGCCTTATCTTCTAAATAAATTGTCTTACAAATTTTTCTGATTTTAGGATTAGAGATACTATCAATATCTCTCTCATAATCACTATCTGTATCACTATCACTATCAGATACGTAAACAATTTTATGTAAGTGAGACATGTTAATAAAGCAAAAAATATTTTATGCTGAAAAGTTCAGGAAAATGTCGAATGAATTCAAGATGCAATTTTTATATTGTTAAAATAAAATTGATTTATTTGATGATTTATCATTCATTTGATAAATTCTTGATGTTTTTGATGATTTATGCCATCAAATATTATAAAAAAATAATTACATAATAATGATTAAATAGATCTAACTAGGGTTAGGGTTAGTGACTTATAGATGTAGCGACCTGTTCTACCCCGGGGCTTTGCTACTGTAGAAGAAAACTATAGATTTGTACAGCTATACTGATTATGATGTAGAACTTTTCCGCAAAATTATTAAACATTACTGGATATTCTGGATATGGGAACACTAAAATATCCTGTTTATTCATATCCTCTATAATATATACAGTCTGCACACTTTCACATTTTCTAGCTTCTTCAATTGATTTTATAATAGCAATGTTTATTCCTTCATTCATTATTGTTCATTACTAAATTATATTCGTTTCAGAAATTGTGTTTTTTAAATGAAGGAAGAAGGTGTAGTAATATCTGAGGATAAGTCATTGCTAAATGTAAGATAATATACGGTATATTGAATGATAGGATAATGATCGTCCATTGTCTGAAAGAAAGAAAACATCGTTTGGAAGAAAGATAATGAATTTTTTAACCATGATCTTCCCCTGCATAAAATGGATGTACAGGTATGATATGTTTTATCTTATTTTAGTTATACTTTCAATGATTTGCAGAAAGATGCACTAGCCGGAATTACCATTGCAGTAATTGTTCTTCCACAAGTATAAAAATGCTATATGATATTATATTTTAGGGTTTAGCTTATGCCAATTTAGCTAGTTTACCTCCAGTTTATGGCTTATATACTTCATTATTCCCCCCTCTCATTTACATGTATATGGGTACATCTAATCAAATGCATATTGGACCTTTTGCGTTGAGTATAATTCAATTAATTTTTATTCTAATCTGAGAATAGTCTCAATGATGGTAGTTAGTATTTGTTCTCCAGTAGTCAGTCCAGAAGATGCAGATGAATATGTAAAAGTCACTATGAATCTTAGTTTAGTATGTGGAGTAATATTAGTGATTTGGGGAATATTAAGGCTTGGAATAATCACTTCATTACTTTCTGATCCAATATTAAATGCATTTACTACAGCCAGTGCCTTCAATATAGCATCATCACAATTCAAATATTTATTTGGTTTGAGTAAATATATGACTAAGAGAGGACCATTTGCTTATCAATGTTATTATTTATTTAAATCAATACAACATACTAATTTCTATGCTTTAGCGATCAGTATGACTTCCTTAGTGTTTATTATAACAACTAAAAGATTGAATAAAAAGATATTGTAAGAAAATTCCAATACCAGTAGAATTAATAGTTGTTATAATATTTACATCATTAAGTGCTGCTATTAATTTTGAGAAACATTTCAATATAGAAATATTAAGAGAAATCCCTTCAGGTTTACCACCACTTAAACCACCTTCACTTAAATATACATCACAACTATTAGTGCCAGGTCTAACCTTATCATTAATCATCTATGCAGTTGGTATATCGATTGGTAAAACATTTGCTAGACAATTTGGATATAGAATTGATCCTAATCAAGAGTTAATCGCTGGTGGTTGTGCTAATTTAGTTGGTTGTTGTGTTAGTGCATATCCTGCAGCTGGATCATTGTCCAGAAGTGCAATTGCAGCTTCAATGGGAGCTTTAACACCATTACATAATATGTTTTCAGTTATAATTATTGCATTATCATTGTTGTTCTTTACCTCATTATTATATTCATTACCTCAAGCTGTACTTGGTGCAATTGTAGTTGCTGCTTTTGAGAAATTGATATTACAATTATTAGATACAAGAATATTATATAAACAAACCAGAATCGAGTTTTTTGAATATATTTTCTGTTTTATAATGACATGTGTATTTGACACTCAAATTGGTTTATATAGTGGATTAGGATTAAGTTTTGTAGCAATGATTGGTCAATTAATCTATGCTTCTGGAGCGAAGAATTTGTGGAATGAAACGAAGAATATTGTTAATATTGATATAGACTCAGAACAAGTGAGTGAATGTACAGTGATTAATATCAAATTCCATTCATGTCTGTATTATATCAATAAAGAAGTGATATTCAATAAAATTATCAAAACATTCCCTACATCACCTATGTTAATGAAATACGTGTTAGATTTTACTGATTGTAATTTAATTGACAACAGTGCAATGATTATGATTACAGATTTGGTTAAAACAATAATAGAGAAGAATATGACTGTCACTGAGACTGGAGCTTCTGCATTTTTGAATCAACAATTTATTTTATATGGTACTACATTTTCACCTGTATATTTATTTAGCGTTTTTATATTTATATTGAATAGGCTGATAAAGAACCTGCACCTAGCTCAATATCTGAAGGTGATTTGGTAATGAATGAGAAGAGTTCAATTCTGATGATCCAATAAGCATTATATTATTGATTATGAATGTTTTACTTGTTTTATTTGGATTTTGAGTATGGTGACGTGTTACCGTTACGCGTAGGACGGTAATAAATAACACTCTTGTTCTACTTTAAATATCAATTTTCATTATATTCTGTAATTATTTATCACTATAAAACTCTTAACATGTTTATGGAATATCACTGTTATTATGGTTGAAGAAATGATTTTATGAATCTATTTCTTTTGATATTACAACAATGAATTAACAGAAGGTATTTTTATGACATAATTATCTCTTAAACAACTCAAATTTTTAAAAATAAAAAAATCTTTTCGGTTACACATTATTGATGAAACACATAACCGTTTCTTTGATTATCAAATCATTTATAAATTACTTTACTAGCATTTTCGTTTTTGAAATACATAATCAGATTTAGACTATGGCTGTATATTATTCAATTTATAGATATATAGGGTTGTGATGTTAGATGTGTTATCCACGTTTGTGGTATAATCCTTTCACTTTGTTACCTTCTTAATGCTATTCTCATCATTATTGATTGTCATTCCACTAATTGCATTATATGGATGGTAATTGATATTATTCTCTTCATCGTTGTAGCAGGTTTAGAAGCGACAGAGTTATTGGCATGTGCCATCTGTCACTGCCTTGACTGTTGTTTACAATACCTTAAACCAGCAATTTGGAGATTTGTATTTTATTTAGTCTTGAACTTTACTTGGGGTGGTATTGGAGCAGGTGGTTTTGGATGGATACCAGGAGTTTGTGCTATAATCATGTGTATTCTGTATGGATATCTTGCATTCTGTGAAGGAGGAAGTTTCCATGTAAATACCAAGACATAAACTAGTATTATTCTTTTCTTTTGATATTAGAAAATGTTTTGTAGTTGGGGTTGTTAAATAAGTTAAATAGAAATAATTCATCTATATATCGCTTATAATCAAGATAAAAAATTCAAATTTTTTAAACGATCAAAAATGTTTCACATCTATATTGTCATATTTATTTTGTTTCTCTCCTTCAAAAAAGTCAATTCGTTAAGGTTGAGTGGTAAAATAGTCACTCAAGACAGCTGGTATGTTGTAACGAGGTATTGTTTCAAAAGTTATCCAAATATATATGATTCTATTGTATACTCATTTTCTAAATGGTCTGCACCTTACCTTAACAACCTATTCTTATTTAACACCTCCGTTACATTAGATGATATACTGACTTCCCCTCTATCATGTTATGATAAAATGGAGTTATCTTGGTATATATTATAAAATATTGTTATAAAAATAGACATACTCCAGACATGACAAATACAAAGTAACACCATTTCCTTTATATATGAGATCTGGTGAAGTGCAATGTTTTTTCATAGTAATTGGCAATTGTAATACATCATCACAAAGTAGTATGAGTCAAAGAGACATAGATACAGAGTATTTGTTTCTATTAAGAAATGGTAAGAATGAATGGGATTATGAGTTATCCTATGATGAACGAGGAATGTTGATATTTTCGATATTATTCTTTTTAATCGAAATATTTCTAACATTTGGAAGTTTTATGATAAGTAATAATTTAAGAAGAATCGAAAAATATCATCCAACCGTAAAAATCTTAAACTATTCAATCTACATACAAGATTGTAGTTGTTTATTTTTACTGTTATATTATTTATTTTACAGTGATTCAGGAAAGATATTTCCATTATTACGATTATTTTCATCATTGTTTTATACAATGAGTGAGAGTTTAATAATTCTATTATTTATCTTAATTGGTAAAGGTTGGACAATAATTCGTCGAAAAATCAGTCGAAATGGTCGAGTTCGAATCTCTGTTTATTACAGTATCTATTTAGGAATATCTATGGTTTCAATCCTATATCGAGAAATAATGAATAAACCATATAATAATAATATATTCTATTATACTCTTCCTGGTTACTTTTGATGGTATTAAAATTTGTTGTAATAATTTGGTATATATATTCGATATTTACAACCTTTCGTCAAAGTCCTCGAAAACATCATTTTTATTACAAATTTATCAGTTTATGTATGTTATATTTCCTATTGAATATAATCTTTGTATTATCAATTGATAAAAGTTCTGAGATGAATCGATTTTTATATTATTATATAAGTCATTTTGTATTATTATTTTCAATCCAATTTGTGATGTTATTATTATATAATCCAAATACTCACTGCAACAGTTCATTTCCATTTCATCAACGACTTCATGAAACGTGTGATACAAATATAAATAGTTCAATTGGTAAAGCTAGTATATATATAATATAACATAAAAATAAATATATGTTAATATATATTAAATAGATATAATAACTGATTTAACCTAAAGAACTCAATCGACAATTTACATTATTAAAAGATGTTTCAAAGGATGTTAGAAAATGTTTAGGTGAGAATTTGCAAAGTCTTCGTTCTTGTATAATTATAGAAGATGAAATTACTAATGAAGTAACTCCAATATTGAATGGAAATAGTGAAAGTAATTATATTGATGGTAGTGTTGATGTGAGAAGAACACCATTTCCTAGTCCTGAATCACATATTTTTGTTTTATAATGCGAATGGTAAATAATAGTTGAGAAATTAAAATTTATATTTATTTAATACCTTTCAATTCTTTCTTTCATCTACAAATATATATATCAACAAAAATACCAGAGTATTAATTTTAATATTTCTTTAAAAAATCATCAACAAAAAATAATAATTTTAACAATAAATATAAAACAAAAAATTAAGCTAATTTACTGAGTTGAATTATCATTTTCATCTTCTGATATTCTGTTATTACTAACAGTCATAAGATTCTCCATATTGTCTGATATTATCATTGATTTCTGTATGGCTATTAAAGTAGCTCCTAATGATTTATTCATATCTTTAGATATATCTTTTAATAATGTAAATTGTCGATTGAGTTCTTTAGTTAAATCAGTTATTATATCTATTTAATATATATTAACATATATTTATTTTTATGTTATATTATATATATACTAGCTTTACCAATTGAACTATTTATATTTGTATCACACGTTTCATGAAGTCGTTGATGAAATGGAAATGAACTGTTGCAGTGAGTATTTGGATTATATAATAATAACATCACAAATTGGATTGAAAATAATAATACAAAATGACTTATATAATAATATAAAAATCGATTCATCTCAGAACTTTTATCAATTGATAATACAAAGATTATATTCAATAGGAAATATAACATACATAAACTGATAAATTTGTAATAAAAATGATGTTTTCGAGGACTTTGACGAAAGGTTGTAAATATCGAATATATATACCAAATTATTACAACAAATTTTAATACCATCAAAAAGTAACCAGGAAGAGTATAATAGAATATATTATTATTATATGGTTTATTCATTATTTCTCGATATAGGATTGAAACCATAGATATTCCTAAATAGATACTGTAATAAACAGAGATTCGAACTCGACCATTTCGACTGATTTTTCGACGAATTATTGTCCAACCTTTACCAATTAAGATAAATAATAGAATTATTAAACTCTCACTCATTGTATAAAACAATGATGAAAATAATCGTAATAATGGAAATATCTTTCCTGAATCACTGTAAAATAAATAATATAACAGTAAAAATAAACAACTACAATCTTGTATGTAGATTGAATAGTTTAAGATTTTTACGGTTGGATGATATTTTTCGATTCTTCTTAAATTATTACTTATCATAAAACTTCCAAATGTTAGAAATATTTCGATTAAAAAGAATAATATCGAAAATATCAACATTCCTCGTTCATCATAGGATAACTCATAATCCCATTCATTCTTACCATTTCTTAATAGAAACAAATACTCTGTATCTATGTCTCTTTGACTCATGCTTCCATTGTTTCTATTAAATAATAGAATATTAGATATATAAATACTCAACATCACAGTTACCTATTGTTATAAAATAACATTCTTTCTCTCCTTCATTAACTGGTATACTAATTTGATCATAAACTAATTTATTATGGTTTGTATATCCAGCTGCTCTATCTACTTTTTCTTTACATGTAAGCGGTTCTTCCAATATATCTTCATATTCAAATGAAGTAGGAAATAAAAATATATTGTTTAAGTATGGAGCAACTGTGTTTGTAAGCGAATATCTAGTTGTTAAAAATATCAAATAACTATACTGACACTGCGGTTTTCCTGTTGAATCTTTTTTAAAACAAAAACGAGTGACAATATGCCAAGAATCCTGTGTCTGAAGTACTTCCGATATTCTAGCAGTTTTGCACATTGGTAATATGAATAATTGGAAGATGAATAAAAGACTTATTATATTCATTTTCAACAATAAAGTGTCAAACAGGTTTGAAATTAAAAAAAACTGATTTATATTTTATGTGCAGTAAATGAAATAAGAAACTACAACATATTATTATAGTTTATTTAAGTATATTTACATTTTCCCCTCCTCTTCATCTAATAATTTACCCTCCTTTGATGCTCTTTCAATATCTAAAGCGCCACTGCTTTCTGGTAAACAGAAGTACAAATATATTGTACCAAATAATGAAACACCTGCAAAAATACTAAAAGCAGCTCCAGCACTTGTAGCATTAGCAATTACTGGAAATCCAAACGATACAGCTATATTAGCAGCATTATTAGAGCTAACAGCAATACTTAAACCAGTTTCTCTGAATGAAGTGGGGAAAGCTTCACTGGCAATAACCCAAAATAAACATCCTGGACCAAATTCAAATGTCAGCAAGAAAATAACAATTCCAATAATCGATAATACGCTAATCTTATAGAATTGAGCAAAAGCCATAACAACATTACCAATTGTCATTCCTCCATAGGTTAGAATCATAAATGTTCTTCTTCCAAATCTATCTAACAAAGGGAAGACTAATAAAACACTAACAAAATTCCAACAACCAACAAATAGGAATGAAGAAACAAGAGGATTGTTTAAACCAGCTGTTTTTAAGATATCAGTTGCATAATACATAACTGCATTAATACCACTTAATTGAGATATAACTCCAAGGACAATACCAAAAATAATGAACTTGATTTTCTCCTAATTAGAATTATATTATATTATATATAATATATACTTTTGATGGTAATTCGGTTTTTGCTAATGGTGTTTTATTATCATTATCAGTCAATGTGTCTCTCTTTAACCACACATCTGTTTCTTTGGCAAAGATCATTGTTATTAATAAACCTAATCCAACAGTAGCACCAATACCAAACTGGCTTGCCCATTGCCATGTCTCATATTTTACGATATTACCATCTTTATCAGCATATTCACTCTTTTGAAACACTAAATTAGCTAAATACTATTGATTGTATTATAATATCTATAAATACAGCTGCTGCTAATCCAAAACATACTAAACACTGATATACTGAGCCAATTCTTCCTCTATATTTATGATTTACAGTTTCAGTCACATATAATGGTCCTAAACAAGAACATAGACCAACTCCAAAACCAAGACATGTTCTTAATACAAAAGCAAGCCAATAGTTTCTTACAAATGCTAATGCGATAGGGAAAATAGTGTTTATTAAGCCAGCAATTATTAATCCCTAATTAAGTATAAAAAATGCAACATATCAATACCCATTTTCTTCCTAACTTGTTTCCAATTAACATTCCAACTGAAGAAGCTGCAATCATACCGAATAACAAAGATGCGGTAAATAAACCCTATTTGTCAAAAAGATAAATATACTATATAAACAGAAAGAGCATCTTTGCTTGCTTTATCATCCCAATATGTATATTGCACAAGAGACTTGAATAATCCTGATGATATGCCACTGTTATATCCTAGAGATAGACCACACCAGGCATTGATCAATACTATATTTATAACTTAAAAATAATACTAGGAATGATGTTGTTGATAATTGGCTCAAAAAACATTTTTTGAAACACACACTATAAGAAATTTTCTAAGTTTTTTTATTTTTTTTGTGACTTTGAAGTTGTTTTTCTCAACAACTATAAAGAATTAGACTAAAAAAATTACATCACAGTATGAGTCATAGATTGAACTTTATGCTGACGTAGTTAGATTAAAATTACCTAATCAGGTAATTAATCAAAAATTTGATGTATTTCTCGATATTATGGCAACTAATGATTAAATTATGTTACAACATTGCTTATTTTCATAATATTAAACAATAACTTTCTTTTCAGAGCTAGTAAAATTAGTTTTAAAAATCATTTCAAAATGGGTGAAAAGAGCCAAAAAATTGAAAATGGGGACCTGGAATTCTTAGAAATTATTTTTCTCACGAACTAGATCATAATTGAAAGTAATATAATGAGCCAAGTTTAGCCTAATAAAATACATATGCATGGTGGGACTAGTTTTTGATTTGACGATCAATTATTTCGAACGATTTTGCTCTTATTTGCGCAGTATTGTTCTTTTCTCTTATTTCCCCTTATTTTAAAACAGAAATTAGTATTACAATATAAAAATTAGAAAATTATTGCACTTACTATAA
>NGBS01000993.1:0-13381 GCA_002245135.1 Proteromonas lacertae | reverse complement strand
TTCATTTACAATTAGTGAAATCCCATATTCTTTATTATGTTGTGTGGTTGGTACTGCAATTATTTATCCAATGGTTGGATATTCTTCAGATATAAGTAAAGTTTTACAGTTTTTATTATTCTATTTTGCATTTCTATTATTTACTGCATATTTGGGTCAATGGATTGCATTTACTTCACCATCTATTCAAGTATTTGTTATATTTATTTATTCTATTCAATAGATTTCGTTATTTGGAACAATGGCTTTCTTACTTTTAATGAATTGTATTTCAGGATTCATTATTCCAATAAAGATTTAGTTAGTTTCTTTCAAGTTTTAAACTACATTAATCCAATAAATTTCTCTTCACTGATGTTAGTACAACACAATTACATTGTGATAGTAGTATTTGTACAAATCTAACATTACCAACAGGAGTAGTATATGTATATATTTATATATTGATAGACTGTTGATATAAATTTCTATTTAACTAATGTTTTTAGATTTACATTTTGATAAACGATGGGAATTTTTTTTAGGAACAGTTTGCATATTTGTTTGTTAGTAGAATTGCTATGGCAGTGTCTCTGTTATTTGTAAGGTATTTGCCTTAATAATATGTCATTATTGTTTATGATTTTATCGATTTATTTCATATTTTTATTGTGAAAAAATAATTAAATTTGATATACATTTATGTAAAAAATACTAAAATTAGAATTTTGATTTTGACGATTACTTTATATATCACAGAAATGAACATTTTTACTAGTATTTGGATTTATTAAATGGATAATTTTACTGAATCATGAATGCGTGTCAATTAAAATTGTGTAACTGATATTAAATGACTTTTCGATTCTTTTCTTTTTAGGTTGTTTGATGAAGTCTTCGATAAAATTTTCCTTAAATTCATCAACTAGCGATAATACTTTTTTAAACCCTACAAGAAATGAACTAGTATTCTTTATATATTATGAACTAGTCATTTGCGTATGAACATAGGACAAAGATCCAGAGAAAAAAACCAGTTGATTTACTCTTCCCTTTATCAGGTATAAGCTATTTAATGGCACAGACATTTATGTGTATAAATATGTTTTCAATTTCTGTAGTAAATCATTATGAAATTAACTGTATATTTGAAGCCTATTTGGTATTATGGTCTCATAACTCAGAAAAGAGTATATCACAATTAATCAATTAAAATATTCATATATTGATTTAAAAGAGGAGCTTTTACTTTCTTCTTTGATACTGGTATGGTTATAAGTATTATTTTAATAGAAGAAGTGTATTATGATTCTTTTTTTCAGTTCGTGTGTATGTTTGTGTTTTTAAATCCTCAACAAATCTTATCTTATCTTTTATCATGTTTGCAAATTCATAGCAATTTAATTATAACTAAAGTATATTTTATTTCATTTTTATCATAATTAGTCTCAATTGTTTAATGTAATTGGTCTATTTAAGAACATTTATGATCCTAGCGCAATTACTTTGTTTTGTTGTGAAATAGAGCAAATTTTGAGTATAATATATGAAATCCCTAATTTAATAAAATGTAGTTCAGAAGAAGCTTATTCAATCAAAGCTTTTATTCAGTTTTTTAACTCAATCAATATCATTGCAATCTACTATCTTTTCAGTAAAAATGTCATTTATCCAATTGATTTTATCATATGAAATGTACAACACTATATTAAAAAGACAGAAGTATTATACGGAAGATCCAACAAGAATATTAGAACAGCAAAAAGAACCAATATGTGGAAAAATAAGAAGATTATTATTTACTTATGAATTACCTCCATTATATTATGACTATATTCTTCCAAAACCAACTGAACAATCAACAGATAATTTAGTCCTTGTAATGAAACAAACAAATGGATATGGCTATAGACAGCAGACTTTACAATCAAGTAGAATAATGAATAGTGTTAGATCAAAAACTAGAACTTTGAATAAAAGATCAAGTATCTTGGCAATGAATAAATCACTTCATAATTCCACACTCTCTCCTGTAAAGCCATTTACTTCAAGTACAAAGATTACTCCAATTTTATAAGATGTTTATTCAATTTATGTTAATATAATAGTATTCTT
Organism: Proteromonas lacertae; assembly: GCA_002245135.1. NCBI lineage: Eukaryota > Bigyra > Opalinata > Proteromonadidae > Proteromonas > Proteromonas lacertae. The sequence continues at coordinate 11,287 of NGBS01000993.1, read as the reverse complement.
TTTAATATTATATGTTTATTATATATACAAATGTATACTGCTGTTATCAGTCGGTTACTCTTGACATTTGAAATTGTAAGTAACAAAGGAAGAATTTGTTCAGCAGTGAAGAAAACAAATGTGCAGACAAATTCAATAAAACTAGTCATACTCACTCTACCACCAAATGGTTTAAAATATTCCTGAAATATGGGAATATCTGTTGAACCTAATCTAAACAACAACGAATTACCTCCAATGTCATTTTTTGATGTGTTCTCTGACCATAACTTTAAATAAAATGATTGCCATTCAGATACTTCATAATTATTTGCTAATTGAACATAAAATATATTTCTTTTATACCATAAATTTTCTCTAGAAAAGGTGTACATATAGAATCAAGATGGATTAACAGTTTGTCGAATGGTCGTTTATCTTTATGTATTTGATAATATGTTAAAGCAGCACTCTATAGTTAAAGAACTATAACTATTATAATATACATATTCATCTTTGATATCTTTACTTGAATCACACATTTTAATGAAACGGCAAAATATTTTTTATTATGATGTTTCTTACATGGTGATTCTTACAAAGAGGTTATTATATCTATTATAAAAATCACACAATCATATAAAAATATATGAATAAAATAATAATAATCTTTTCTAATCAAGCATCTGCTTCTTTTTCAATTCATTTGGACGAATATTTGTGATTGGATTTAGTTTTAATGGATTAGAGTTTAGTTTAGGTAATTGTCTTGGCAATCTACTGAAAGAATTAACAGGATTCAAATTGGTAGACACACCTTGGTTTAAGATTGCAATTGGATCAGTCAGATTTGTTGAATTGTTTAATAATGGATTTCTTCTTGGCAAGATTGGATTTAATTTAGGTGGAGCTCTTGGTAATGTTTTTGGTATAAATGGTGTAGTAGAATTATCACTTTCACTACCACTTTCACTTTCACTTTCGCTCTTATTATTACTATTATTATTATGAATTGAATTATTGTGATTTACATTTGTTTTATATTCAAATTCATCTTCTTTTTCATTATTATTATTAACTTTCAATGTTAAATCACTTTCATTTACAGTAGTATCATTTCTAGCTGACATAAATGTATCAAATGCATTTTTCTTTGGAACATAAGTTAACACTGGTTTATTCTGCTTTTCAATTGGTTTTAATTGTATATTTCTCTTATTTGGCATTTTCACAGGATTAGTAAATAATGTGGGAGTTAATGCTTTTGAATTACCATCATCTGATGATGAAGAATTTGATTTGTTAAATGCAATACTATCACTACTTGGTAATGTTCTAAACGAAATATCAGCATCTGATGGTATAACTGTTTTCATTGCTTTTTCTTTTTGACTATCTCGATATTTCTTATAAACATACATTAACAGCAATAACAGCAATAATAATAAAAAGAAAAATCCTAAAGATAATCCAATTATTAATGGAAGACTGTTCTTTTGTTTTGGTAAGGATATCTTTCGACATTCATTCATTATATAACCATAAGATGCATTTCTATGACATACACGACAAGGTGGAATTAACTGATTTTCAAGTTCATATCCTTCTTTACATGTTCCATTTATTTCATCACCTAATAATGAATTCTCCCAAATACTTGATTCATCTTCTGTTGCTTTACATCCTAATACTAAACTGCTTTTGCTAATTAATGTATCTTCATATCTTAACAATAGGGTTATATTGTTATATAAACTACCATTCACCATTAAAGGATCTGTAAATCTATGAGTTGATATAACACCTTCACTACAATGATAGGTAAAGTTTGAAAAGAAATAAGTCTCTTCATCATCACTTTCTTCATATTGATAATAAATTGACAAACTCAATTCAACACTCACATTATCACATAAACCATTTCGAATTGTAACAAACATTCCACCTACTGAGAAGGTGTTATTAATATCTACAGGTAATGAAACAGTCAGATTCTTTAACTCAAATTTTGTATCCATATATGTTGGTATAAAACATTTGGAAGTGACATTCTCATATACACCATCTTTATTACAAATACCTTTTGGTTTATCCTCTTCTCCTTTATATACATATCCTTCTGAACAACTACTGACATTATAACCAAATGTACTACTTGGTAATTCAAATCTCTCTCTTCTATATGGTTTACATCCTAATATCATTGTCTTATTATCTAATAATTCATCTTCATAATACAAAAACCATTTGATTTCATTGTAAATTGATGAATTGAAACATAAATTACTTATTAGTTGAGATGTTTCACATTTATAATCAATATCACTATATTTTATTAATTCGCCTTTCTCTACTTCATAGAATAGTTGCAATTTTATTGGTGCTTGTGGATCACGACATTCATCTTCAATTGAAATATGAATCTCTTTATTTATACAGAATTTACTATCATATGCTATTGAGACTTCTAAATCATTTACATCCATTCGACTAGTGTAAAAATCATCAGCATAGCAAGTGTCAATTATTGTTAACAATTTGTTATTTTGACATTTCGCTTTTGGTTTGCTATTTTCACTCATTGCTAAATATGTTTCTTCACATACTCCTTCTATTTCTTGATCAAATATTGAATTATTAAAATAAGCATGAGATAATGACTGAATATGACAACCAGTATCTACAGTTGTATTCATTATATAATCAATATCATTATATAACCATAATGTTACTTTATTATACTTTCCACTTATACAAGCATCACCATCTGGTTTTATATGATAATTCCTTGATGCTAAACAATTAAATGTAAAATTGTTATAGAATTCTAAGTTGGTTGTTGTATTTGATGAAGAATAGTAGATTTGATAATTATAAACTGTTCCATTACAATCTTCTTTAAAATAATTAACATCAATAGTAACTAAACAAAACTCATCTTCTACAGCTTTCACAAATGAATCAGTTACATTGATTGTATAGAATTTATACTCAGGTAAAATACATTGGTAAGAAATAGGTCCCCATTCACCACTACTTAGACATTCTCTAATTGGTCGACCTGTTATACCTTCAGATATATAACCACCTTCATCACAAAAACCTTCTTGTATATCAACTAATGATGAATACCAATTATTACGACCTTCTTTTATCTCTGCACAACCTATTATTACATTTGTATTGATGGATGGATTTCCATCTGCATATAATGTAAATGTTATATTGTTGGATGAATGTGAATAAATACAAACATCTGGTGAATAAAATCTTATTGTATCTTCACATATATACTCCACAGTTTGTGTTCCATATTGTTTATCTACTGTTTCATTACCAAATCTATAAAACAATTGTAATTCAAACACTTTCTCTGCTTCTGGACATAATCCTACATGATCAAACATTATGAAATTAGAAACACAGAAGGAATTTGTATCATCATCAACAAATTTAGACATATACTCAAAATTAAACTTTAAATCTTGATATGTTGGTTTATAGCATGTATCATTCACTTCAGATCCCCATTTGCCATCATTATTACACAATCGAGAAGGTTTACCATTAACACCATCAGACATAAATCCTTCATCACATGTTCCATAGGATATACCAAAATGAGAAGTATTCCAAAATGAATTTAAATATTCATCTTTAGAACAACCTAATATTTTACTATCTTTGTCTAATACACCATCATCTAAATTAATAGCTATTTCAATTTCATTATCTGGAGGATTCAAATAAATAGAATCAGGTAAATCAGCTTCATAAATAACACCAAGTGAACATTTGAATAGAATTGATCCTAATTCATAATAACTTGGATCAACTACACCAAATTTTCCTGTTGCATTTAATAATATATTCAAATAATCACCATTTGAACGACATGTATCATTAGTATATACCATTTGAATCTTACCATTCACATGGAATCTATTATTCTCAATTGTACTATCAACATATTTTATTGATATCTTTACATATTTCACATCATTTGTATAACAAGGATAGTATAATGTACTCCATTGACCATCTTCAGTACATAATCTCATTGGTCTGCCATTTGGTCCAACACTCACATAATTATCAATACATCGACCATATGAAATCTTTGGAATTGATAATGGCCATATCGCATTATCTCTTGTAACAGCTTGACACCAATGATTTGGTAAATAACATGTATATGGCAATTTTGACCATGTTCCATTTCTATAACATTCTCTTGTTGGAAATTCTTCTGGACCTAACCAACCAGATGGTTCACCACATGGTTTTGTATAATTACCTGGAACAGAATTTGGCCAAACAATATTCTCATATGAATAATCAGCTGTACAAAATAAAAATTGACTGTATGTTTGAATTACTTCTTCACAAATATCATCAATACAGATTCTAGCGTTGAAATATAGAACATCAATCTCTTGAAAATCTATATAATCAATTGCAAAAACATTATTCTTAAAACAATAGTCTACTCTCCATATATCATCTCCATAATCATTTTCTTTACCAGATATATAATACTGAAGATAAACATATGGTTTATATTTTTCACATAAATTCAAATCTCTAACAAATATTGTGCCATTCAATGAAACAGTTCTATCATCACTTTCTAAGTAGGTTGTAACATGACTAAAATCAAATTCAAAAGTAGGTGTAACCATTGGTCGACATGGTAATTTTGGTTTTGTCCATTTATTTCTAGCACCACAAGTTCTTGATGGATATAAATCAAGTCCATCATATACATGATCTTCAATACAAGTACCATTCGCTTTTAATCCAACCAATTGACTTGGCCAAGTTGCATTGTATTCTTCATCTCCAATACATCTTATTACTATTAAATAATAAAATAAAAAAGAATAATAAATATACAAACATCATCTTCAGTTCTGGGATGAACACATATTTCATATTTTGTTGCAAAACACACTTTGGCATGAAGTGTATAATTTGATTTTATAGATGGAGGTATATCTGCAAATATTGTATAGCTATAACTGGCTTTTGTATTACATATACTTGTATTAACATATGGTAATTGAAAACTTTCCATTTCATCAGAATCATAAAATGTATATGCAAATCTAATATGACCATAATTTGGTATAATTCTACAAAGTGTATTTACAATATGAACTGAAAATGACATATTATAATGACCTGTAGTTTCATTTACCCACATACCTTCAAAGTTAATAAATTCTAATGAAAAATATGGTAAATCCAATTCTAAACAACCAGATACATAATCATTTTCCCAATTACCATCATTTCTACATGTTCTTGTTAAAACAGCATCAGAAGAATTCTTGAAGAATGGCTGACAATAACCTTGAACAACTCCAAATGGACTTTTATCCCATCTTACATAATTATATGTAGAAAATGGACACCAATATCCTATTATAAAATATAACAATAGAAATATATACTCCTTCTAAAACTGGCTAAAACCATTGTGGTATTATCATACCATAATCTAACTTTAAAATCTATTTCTTCTGTATTGTTTGCTGTGAGATTATAAATATTAATTATTGTTTCTCCATTCTCAAAGCAATAACTTACATCTTCAATTGTACTGTGATTATAATACCATCGATTTTCACCTATTTCATATTCTAATTTTAAATAATCTGGTTTATAATCAAATGCCACAATTATCATGATCTATCAATTTCAATGTAATATTCAAATTTGCTAAATCATCTTCTGTCACTGATGCTGCATAATCTACTACTTCAATTTCGAAATGCTTTTCTTCAAACTTACATGAAATATTTGTGTTAAATTCTTCCCATTTATCACCAAGGCATTGAAGTTTTGGTTTTTCTGAACTTCCATACACATTGGAGAAATATTCACAATCTCCTGTTCTATATTCTGAGTTATTACCAAAATTGAATGTTATTCTATTCACAACGTAATGAGGACAACCATAATAATTCTGATAAAGATACAACTGCCTATCTTTATCCCAAATTATACCTTTGTAATTAGTAATTATTTTTGCCCTAACAACTTTATATGCCCAGTAACTACTTCTCTTATACGTATCAATACGATGTCTATGATATTGATGAGTATAATTATGACCTTCTCCACACACTGCAGGGTAATTATTGCTATACCAATAATAATAATCATCACCTGGTTTGCCTACTAAATCCATTGTACGGTAACTGTTATATGGTCTTGTATAATTACAAGCATGTTTATCTCTTACCCAATAATTAGTTTCAACTCTGAAATAGTCATTTTCAATTAAATACATTTTTACATCCCATTGAATACTAATTGGTTCATCATAATAGCAATATTCAATATCTGGATGCATATCTAAAAACTGACCATCTGGTCCACATTCTTTTATCGGTTGAAAGCCTTGTGAATATACCCATATTTCAGGACAATAACCATAAGTAACATTTTCATCCATTAATATATATGGCAAACGGATTTCATTATAAATTTTAGTAGCACAACCTATTATTTTATTCACACGAGATAAAGCAAGTGAACATAAACTACCTCCTTCTTCTCCAATACATATTTGAACATAAAATATGTATAAAAAAGAATCATCAACAAATGGATATTGTTCATTTGGTGGATCAACAGTAAAAGAATTATTTATAAGAGGATATTTATAATTTCTAACATTATTTCCATAGAATATATCACCTAGAGTTGTTGTAAATCCATATTGTAGTGTAACATCATCTGGACAAAAAGCACAACTTCCATTTAATATATCTGTTACAGTAAACACACCATTTAAAATTAGTCCTTTTCTATTTTTATCTTTCCATGAAAATGTTAAATTTGATATATCTATTATAAATCGATCCACTATTGAAAATAGAAATATATATATATATATATATATAAATACATTTTTCTCCAGAACCATCACTTGGTCCTAACCAACATTTAGCTTCATTATCAGCCCAAAAACCATCTGCTTTACATTCTCTTGTAAAAGTAACATTTGGCATTGGTATAAAGAAAGCACTACATGTTGAGTTTATTATTCCTGGATAAGATGCTGGATATTTAACATATGAACCATCTAATAGAGTTTGAGCTTGACAATGATCAACTATATAAATAAAAATGAAATAAAACAAAATATATATACTTTTATGATAGTAATCATACATTCTATCTCTAGATAAATCTCTGCCATTATCATTTCGAGAAATCATTATTGTAAAGTGAGTCATATTAATAAAATAACTATTAAGATTGATAGGAATAACTAATGTATTATTCTCAAATGGATAATCAAATTTTCTCACATATCTATTCTCAGCCCATCTACAATCCTGATTTTTATTAAAATCAATCTCTTTATCAGTCCAACATGCTAAAATATACACAAACTTTTCTGCAAACAATTTAGGAACTGGTGATAAATCATTAATTATCAAATTACCTTTCACATATCCATAATAATAATCCAAAGAAAAATCTAATTGTGTTATATTAATTTTTAGATCAGGAGGACTCCAAACACATTTTTGATCTGCTGGATCAAAACTTACACCATTTGTACAGTTTCTGTAAAAATATTGTCCTGGTACTTGATATTCATATAAAGGATCACACCAACACTTAGCTGTTTTACCTTTTATTGTAAATGGACAATGAAAATGATTGTTATTATCATCAATTTCAAGACATGAAATCCCTAATTAAAATAATAAAAATACAATGAAATATTATAATCATACATTCTTGATACTCATAGTATTGAATATTCTTCTGTAAATTAAATAATTCCAATTTAAAATATCTTGGCCTATTTCTTCCTGTTCCTCCAGTTACAATTAATCCTTCATCAGGAAAACAGTAATCTATTTCTTTATCTTCATTATGTGACCAATAACCATTTTCCCACATATATATTCTGAATATTAATTTCTCTGGCTTTTTAGCTACACATTCATTTTCATCATACACAGTTACATTATATTCAACTCTAGTGTATGTTATGTAATTTGGATTGTCATTCCAAATTGTGATATTATTAATTTCCATCCCAAATTCTATTCAATAATAATATAATCATAAATATTATTATACTTGGTTTAACATAAACACATTTATGATCATTATTATTCCATCCATTTTGAGAACAGTTACGAATAATTGTATCACCATTATCTATTGATTCTCCTTCATATTTATGAAATAATGGACATTCATAATCATATAAAATAGCATCATCAGTGTATCTCGTTTTAGGCCAATTGATATTCTCTTTATTCTCTGCTAAACAAAAAACCCAAACTATTTGAAATAATTATCATAATATTCATACTTTTCTTTCTCTCAAACCAATTATTATTATTATTACCACCATCATATGACACTTCAAATTCCATAAAATTAAGACCTGTCATTGTTGGAATCATTAACCTATATGGTCTTTCTAATTGACATGAAGGTATATTATCTAAATAAATCCAACGATCATTATTATAACAATATCGTAAATACAAATATTTAGGAAATGTATGTGATTCTTTTGAACATATTACAGAATCAATTAATGCATCTCCCCATACATATTTATCATCATCACTAAATTCTAATTGGAATGTATAATTCATTACTGGTTCTATTTAATTAATAACTATAGTAAAATATACTAAAATAATCACATTTTATATTTTCCACCCATTGATTCTCTCCATTACAAATTGTTTGTGGTCTTTTGAAATCTTCTTTCCATTTATACCTTTCATCACATTTTCCATATCCTATACCTTTAAATGATCTTTCCATTGTAACATGATTGAAATTCTTTTCTTCACAAACGATACTGAATGATTCTAAAAATGATTTTCTTTCTCTTTTTTTATTACCAAATCCTCCTATTGAAAATATCGTATAATCATTTGGAACATCCATTCTTGTTATATTCACTACAACCCTGTTATTAGGCCAACAATAATCAGTTATAAATTCATTTGTATTTATACCAGTTACAGCTATACGATTAGCTGTGTAGTAAATAAATACTTTTTCAATTGAATGTGGCAAACATTCTTTTGCTGTTATTGTAACATAACCACTATAATGGATTTGATTATCATAAGATATTAAAAGATGAGAATAATCTATTGTTACTTTAGGACGATCTATTTGAATAATAATGCATTATTAATATATGAATATATACTTAACTCTTTACACTTTGTATCAGGTTCACCCCATATCAAATCAGGTCCACATTTTCTTTCAGGATTCTGACCCTCTATTGGATAATAATAAAATTCAGCACATTCACCTATTGAAGCTTCACCACCTACCATTGCATTATGAGTTGCATTTGCTTCAGTTATTGGAAGACAAGCAATTTCTATAAGTTTTATTATATGAATATTATATACGAGTTACAACATAGGATGCATTCACTTGACAATCAGATTGTGGACATAATCTCACAAAGAAATAAGGGTAAGTTGGTTCTGGTGAAACAACAGCGTCAATATGGAAAGTTGTCTTATGATCTGGAAAACAATATGCAGTACTAATGATATGAATATCTCTATCACTTATTGGATATGTTTGTCCACTTAATCCATACTGAATGAAAATTGTATTATTGTAGGATCTTTCAAATAATTCAGCAAATAAACATCCATCAGGATCACGCACATGTACATCACCAGAATACTTGATTGTATTGTTAAAACTTTCATATTTCATATCATCTAAGTCTATTTGAAGACGCGGTGGCCCCTATTGTAATATTTATATAAATAACACAAAATATACAATCAGCAGAATCATCCATTTCTCTCTTTTCATACTTTTGGCAAGGAAGAACAATTGGCTGCCAAGTATCGTTTATACACTCTCGAAATGGCATTCCATTGGGTCCATGACTTCGATAACCATCAAAACACTTCGCGTAAACTACTCCTTCATATGCTTTATGCCAATGGGCATATGAATCATTCTTTAACTCTGGACAAAAAGACCCTATATTAAACAATAATATCAAATATGAATTATACCAACAACTGTTAAAATTAAAATGAAAACGAAAATCATATTGTGTACACAAAACGACTAGTATTTTAAAACTAAAAAAATATTCAATAATTTAATGTATAACGTCTATAAATAAATTATATTAATGAGGGACATTATCGTTAAGACTAGAATAAAATATCTCTTTATTTCTTTTACATTCGTTTGTCTTACCAAAAATATTCACTGATTTGTTACTTACTATTTGATTTCTATCTCCTTTTACCACTACATCTTCACTTTCAGCAACCTAAATTCCTATTACCCATCATACCAACATTTATGCATCTAATCACTTGATTTTGTGTTGAATTCTCAACAACATCTACTTTTCTTGATGTTTTGATTAAATTAAAGTCTCCCTGTATAGTAATATCACTAGATTTATTAACATTATTTTTGTTGCCAATTATAGTAATTCTGTTACATTGATCTAAAATATTGCAACTGCCATATACTTTCAATGCTCCTGATAGTATAATAGTATTATTGTTATTTATTACACTGCAATTACATGATGAATTATAGTTTATAACTACCTTCTATTATACATTCTCTACAGTCAATTAAAACATTTCTATCACCATATACTCTAATACATTTACAATTAACAAATCTTGAATTATTAGTTCGAAATATTTTATTTGATAAATTATAATATTCTACAGGTTTAGAATAACCTTCTGTTTTTGCTTTTAATTTGATTAAATATTCATTTAACGACTTTATTTCTCTATTATAAGAACTTATTGAATGTATTTTATTTGACCAATTTCTAATACTTCTAATGTATTCTTTATATTCCGTTTTATGTTTTGGATTATTACTAATTGCAGTTCTTATCAATTGTTCTAAAACAAGTCTAAAATAATAATAATAATAATATACATCAAATGATCATATTCATCTTTCAATCTACTCACTTCCTCCTGTTCTCTTATTTTTCTTAACTTGTTCTTCTTTAGATAATGATTCTGCTTCATACAACTGCTTCAATTCTCTAATATTATCTTGTAATTTAGTATTGTTTTTGCACTTTCTAATGGGTTGAATTGGTAATAGGTTAATTCTGATGAGTCATTTACAATATGAGATGATTCTGTTAATTTGTTATTAACGTTTGTTATTGGATTTGGATATTGAAATTTTCTTATAATTTTCACATAATACTTTTCTTAATGATTGGATTTGCTCAATATGAGTTGAATAATTCGACTATTTTAATAAGAATTATTGT
>NGBS01001288.1:0-28844 GCA_002245135.1 Proteromonas lacertae | reverse complement strand
TATCACATTATATTGATTAAGAATTGAATTATCTCATCTAATAATATGATAAAATAAAATAACTAACTTATACTGTTATATGGTAAATTCTTTATCACTTCAGTAATAGACACTTGGAAATCGATTTTGTCAGTGTTTAGATATAATAATAATTGTGTCAAATCATGTTCTATGTTTATTTCTATTTCATCAAGTTTAATTATTAATAATTTGCTTACAACATTACATATAAGTATTTTTGTATTGAATGAATAATTATTGAGTTGTTGGAATAATAGAGGAATGAGAGTAAGATATTTTGAGACAAAATCAGTATTTACTATAATAAAATAAACAAGAATATAAAAATACTATTGGATATTATATTGAAGACTATTTTGAGTATATTGGTAGTTAGTTCTTCATTCTCATTCTCTATGCATTTCTGTAGTATTGAGATTAGATTATCAACTTCATTTATTAGATTAGAATCTAAATAGATAAATAAAATAATAATTATACATTTAATAGACAGATTAATTAGTAATTTAGAATTACTTACTTTTACTCCAATATTATCATTCTCCAAACACTGTATTAATGTAGAAACATAACTATTCTCAACTATTACATCTTCACTCATTTCTCCATTGTTAATACAGTTATACAAGATAGTACATGCAAGACACTGTATTTCTGTATTTGTATTTTGTTTTAAAAAATTCATTATTTTCACTATATTATCGAAATCATCAATTTTATCTTATTATTTTCTATACATATCACAATAATAAAACTTATTATACTGTTAGATAATAGATATTTGAGTATAGAAAGTGATTCAATCTGTATCTTTACATTTGGTATATCAATCCATTTAAATATATCATTTATTATATTATTACTCAATAACGTTGGATGATATTCAACTAAAATATATAATATAATATATAAAAGACTATATATATACATTCAATAGAGCAGTTCTTTATTATTGTAACTATATTTATAGCCAATTCTGAATCATTAATATTATTACTATTTGATAATAACAAACTAGCACCTTTGTTCAATATAAAGTATTCTTTTCCTTTTACTATTCAATATAAATATAAATAGAATGATATATATATATATATATACATGTTGTTGTTATGAGTGATAATGTTTCTGTTGAATATATTAATAACAATCTGTTATTGCATTGGATATATTTTACAAGTATATTCATTATATTCGATTTTAGTATATATTATTATTATTATTATTGATTTTGTACCAATCATTTATTCTTTTACAAAACTCAGTGCTTAGTTCAATATCATCATTTTCTATTTCATTATAACAGATTAAAAAATAATATATACTTGATTCTATATAGTGGAATATATTATCATTAATTATATTATTTGATAAATATTCGATTAATAAATCAATAACAAATGAATTTCCCAATAATATGTGTATTTGATTGATATAACTAACTATTAATAAAAATAAATAAATAAATAAATATATTAATGGTGAATAATGTTAATACTTTAATAATCGTTGAATGATATGATTCTGGCAGAATTCTACTCATTTCTATTAACTTTTGAAATGAATTTACTAAAACTTCATTTGATATTACTATTAAAAATAAATAAAAAAAATATTACAATTAAACGAAATATGTAATCTTTTGATTATAATAAATGTTATTAGTGAAATCATATTATTATTCGATTGTAATAATGGGACTATATAGGATATGTAATCAATTGATAATAATATTCTTATATCAATATCACTAATCTCATCTGAATCAGGTAATTGATTGGATAGTTTATTATATATCTTATTTAATGATTCGTTATTTGAATTCAATATGGTTGGTAATGGTTCAATGATTTCTTGCTTTATTGATACTTTTTCTGGTGTTAATTCTTTTGTTTTTTTCATTTTGTTTGTGTTTATGATGATGATGTTTATGATGATGATGTTTTGATCTATTATCATTGGATACTTGCTGTTGTTGTTGTGGTGGTGGTGGAGGAGGTGGTGGTTGTAAATAGATTATTGTTGGTTGAGTTTGTTGTGGTTGTGATTGTTGAATTGTTGGAATATACATTGGCATTTGATATTGTGGTAGTGATGGTGGATTTTGATATATTTTGTGGTGGTATCTGTTGATAATTCATTGATTGAGTAGATGGTGGAGATGGAATAGGAGTAGATTGAGGTTGTGTTGTTGTTGTTGTTGTTTGTTGTTGTTGTTGTTGTTGTTGTATTTGTAATGGAGGAATTTGCATTGGCTGTGGTTGAATCTCGTTTTGTATTGGTGGAGATATAGATATTGTTGGTTTAACTTCTTCTTCTTCACTATTGTGTAACGACTGTTGTTGTTGTTGTTGTTGAATAATTGGTTGTGTTGCTTTTAATGATTGATGTGATAATGATTTGGATGATTCTGATTTTGAATGATCAAATGATTGAGATAATATAACATTATTATTATTATTATTAGATTGTAAGTTTCTATTATTGATATTATTTTCATCATATAATATATCATCACCTGATATATGTTTCTGACTATCATTCTACCTAAATCATTACCACTCATACTATTATCAAATTGTTCTTCAAAACTATCATTCATTTCAGATTTATATAATTCCTCTGGTTTATTGTTGTTATTGTTAGGAATTTCTTCTTCTTCTACTTCTTCTACTTCATTATTATTATTATTATTATTTGAATATTTATTATATTCATTGAATGGAATTACAGGTGGTGGTTCTTTAGATTCTTCTATACTATCATTTTCATTATTTATATCATTATTATTTTCTACTTCATATAACTTATCAAAATCATTATCGTAGGATGGTTCATCATTGAAATTATTATCATCAATTTGTTGTTGTTGTTCTTCTTCTTCTACTTCTACATTAGTATTATCAACATAAGATTCAAATGGTTCGATTGATTTATTTGTATTTTCATTTTCTTCTTGTTGATTATTATCATTATCATATATTCGTTCTTCTTCTTCTTCTCCTTCTTGATATTGATTTGGATGTGGTGTTGAATCATATTCATTTTGAGATGGAGAGATAGTTGGAATTGGAGTTGGTGGTATTTCTTTCTTTGGTTTATATGCTTCATCATCATTTAATATATTATCGATTGAATCACTCACATCAAACTTTGTTGTTGGAGTATCTGCTGCTTTTTGTAATATATCATCAACTGCAGCTATCACTGCATTCTTTACTTTTTTAGGTTTTTTATCTATCCATTTATATATCATTCAATATTTTATATTTTTATACTGGCTTTTTTATTTTCTATTTCTTGAAGTTTTGCTTGACGTTTCTCTTCTCGTAATTTACGACGCTCTTCCATCATACGTCTCTCATTCTCATTATTACTTGAAGAAGAACCAAAAACAGAATCTTCTTCAGAAGCATCACTCTTTTCGGCTTTATTCAGAAAATCAAATGCATAATCATCTTGAGACTATCATATATATTTTTGATGTTTATGAGTATATACTACTTCGTTAGAAGTGTCATAAGTTGAACTTTTCTGAGATTTCTTCTTCTTGTTTTTCTTCAATAGTGATATTGCACCTTTTGGTTGAATTTCTTCTTCATCATCATCTCCAAACACATTAAAAGACATTTATCTAAATTTGAATTGTGAAACCACTCTATTTTTGAAAATTATAATAAAACCTTGATATATTTGTATGGAATATGTTAAATGTTATAAGAGAGTGTGATATGAATGTAGATGGTGTATTTGATGAGTTTGAACACTTTTAATGGTTTATGATGTAAAAGTGAATATTTAAAGAAGAGAGATTGAAAAGAATAATCGTATGATGTTAATTAAATGTGGACGATGATTAAAACGAAGTTTATTAAGTGTTTTAGCAAACTTAAAGCTAACTAGTGCTCTCCTTAGTTGAATGTAAAATGATGTAGTATATTTGCTAATTGAATGATATATGATGTTATATGAGATTTTATATCGTTATGAAATATGTTATAAAAAGGAAATTTAAGTGTAGTTTATTTCGATGTTGTATTTAGTAAGTTCCTATATGAAAGAATACTATGATGATGATTATAATGATGATTATAAATGATGATTATAAATGATGATTTTATTTCCATATGCTTTATGTAAAAACTTCTGTGTAAATAGTTTTATGTAAATAATGAATAAACCAATAGTTTTCATCCAAATGTTTTAATAAATACATAAAGATTATTTAGAGATTATTGATATAATGATTGCAGGTATAATATTTATACAATGAAATATACTTATTGCTGAATAGATAGATATTATACAATCCAAATATATGAAGAATCAGAGAGAAATTCCAAAGCTTTAGCTGAAAATAATACAGAAAGTGAAAATTCAGATAATATTCAAGAGATTAAACCATCAAAAAATGTTGGTAAGAAAATACTTGTTTCTGAATCAAATCTACCTCAAACTAGTAAAAGAAAAGTTAAAGATGATTTGAATCACCTTCCCCTACTATATCGTGTTACAATAATTTTTGTTATGATTTGTTTAAAGATAATTTCATATGAAGGAATTTCTGTGAATAGAATGGAAGGAAATTCGTCAATATTAAATGAATCAAATATAAGTGATCATTCAATTAATTTCAATGAAACAGAAACAAAAGAAATAACAAATAAAAAAGGTTTAATAGATAGATTAATATCGAAAGATGAAATAACTGGCGATATATATAAAGACAATTCAAATATACAATTTGAAAGAACTCTTATGGTTTATCCTCAGATGGTAAAACAATAAAGCATTACTATAAGTCATCATTTCATACTTATTATTTAAATAAAGAAATAAATGAAGGAATATATCATTTTACATTTAAATATAATGGAAAATATAAACTAACACTTGGAATAATAACACCAAAAAGTAAAAACAAAGATGATCATAATGAAAAATGTTCAATTAAAATATTTGATTCCTTTTCATATTTGTATGGATTATGTGGTGAAAAAATAATGAAAAGAAAATGAAGAGTATTAAAGCACATAGTAATGGTGAATATGAATTAATAATAAATATGAAAGAGAGAAGTATGAGTATAAGACACAATGACGGAAAGAGATGATATTGTTTAGAAATATACCATCAAATGTAATTCCATATGTTCAATTATGGAATGAAAATGACACAGTGAGATTAATTGATTCATTTAACAAATTATAATACTTATATTTTTATTATATTTAATTATATTTTTTAAAGTATTATTATATTTTTGGGGGGTTAAATTTCTTCTTCATCATCATCTCCAAACACATTAAAAGACATTTTTCTAAATTTGAATTGTGAAACCACTCTATTTTTGAAAATTATAATAAAACCTTGATATATTTGTATGGAATATGTTAAATATTATAAGAGAGTGTGATATTTAGTAATTATATTTAAAAATGTCATAAATAAATTATGAAATAGTTTTATTACTAAATAATGAATTATATACAGATATATTATTGAAATGAATGGCTTATTCTGTTTTTTAAATGAAAATTCAAATCTATTTTGAAACAAACAAAGCTTGATTGAATATTTAAAAAATTCGTTTTTTGAAAAAACTTATTCTTAAGTCATGCAGAATGAACAATCTGAATCACCAATTAGTGATGATGACAATATTCCACCGCCAATAGTCAAACATTTATCAGATATACCAAACTTACCCATTACTAAAGAAACTAAATCATCACCATCAGAAAACAGTATTAGTGAAAATATAATAGAAGATGTAAGTGTTTACATTACTTTAAAGAAATTTGTAAATACCTTAGTAAGAAAACGAAAGACGAATGTGAATAACTATATAAGAACATGGAATATACTGGATACAAAATCAGAGAGTGTATATTTGTGAATATATGTTTTTGAATAGGAATTAATAGAACTTGAGAATGAAAGAAAGAAAATCTCATTTAAATTAGCTGGATTAACATCATTATTTACAGTAAAATCAAAATCTGATAATTTTTTTGTAAATTATAAACCAATTGATATTTTAGACAATTATGAAGGAATAAAAATAGATTTTCCATTAGAAATGAGTAATATAATGAAAGTGATTGAATATATAAAAGCAGGAAGTATAATTAATATTATTATTGTATAAAAATAGAAATAATTCATAGTAATTATATAATGAAAGTAATTCATGAAGTTGGAAAATATTATTTATATAAACCAAATATAGAAAGAATAGAAACTAAAGAAAATCACAAAATAACAGTCGTTGGTGATTTGCATGGTCAATTACAAGATTTATTTACAATATTTGAATTGAATGGTTTGCCATGTCCAAATAATATTTATATATTTAATGGAGATTTTGTAGATCGAGGTAAAAATGGAGTAGAAATATTTTTTATAATCTGTTGTTTTAAGTTATTATATAAGAACAGTGTATATATAAATCGAGGAAATCATGAAAGTATGAGTATGAATAGTATTTGGGGATTTAGAGATGAAGTGTATATGAAATACCCTGAATGTAAAGAAGTGATGTATATCTTATTTAACGAAGTGTTTCATACGTTACCATTGGTGACATTGATAAATGAAAGAGTATTTATAGTTCATGGTGGAATTGGTGGTTTAATGGATGTTAATCTAAATGATATAAATGAAATAAATGTATATTATTTATTGTAATTATTTTTTATAGAGATTTCGTGACATTCCATGTGATAAATTAAATAAAGAAAATTATATATTTGAATGCTTATTATGGAGTGATCCAAGACCAAGTAAGAATTTTCCAGATGTTGTATATATGTATTAACATTTATTGTTTATTAGATGAATGAATATTTCAGACCAGCTAATCGTGGTGCTGGATTTGAATGGAGTTATGGTTTAACTTTGTTATTCTGTCAATCGAATTGTATAAATTATATAATTCGATCTCATGAATGTGTTGATGAAGGATATGAAGTTTTACATCAAGGATTAGTTTATACTATATTTTCAGCTTCATTTTATTGTAATAGTAGTTGCAATAAAGGATCCTATTTGAATATAGATAATTCGTTAAGATTCCATCCACAAAATTATTATAGTAAAACAATAGACAAATCTGACATTTCTTGGAAAATGAAAAACCAATTAGAAAATCTAAAGAAAGATGTAATAGAGAGAATAAAAGAATTGATTATAACATATAAAGCTGATTTATATGAATGGTATACTCAAACAGATAAAGCAAAATCAGGTTATATAACGAAGTATGAATGGGCTTATAGTTTATATACAATAACAAAATTTGATATTCCTTTTATATCTTATGCTAAAGAGTTAGTAACAATAGAAGAGAATGGTAAAATCAAATATTGTGATTTCTTAGATCGTTATTTATTAGATGTAAAAGGATTAGATAAGAGTTGGTATGAAGATACTTTAATGAAAATATGTAAGAAATTGTTGTTAACATGTTCTTCATTGACAAAAGCATTTGAAGTATTTGATAAAAATGGAGATGGTGTTATTGAGTATGATGAATTTGAATCTGCTATAAAAGCACTAAATATTGGTTTGTCTAAAAGTCAAATATATGAATTAATGAGATATTTAGATACTGAGAGAGATAATAAGATAAATTATCGAGAGTTTACTGAAAAAGTAAAAATCACCTTTTCTTCATTAAAAACTTCTAATAGAGATGATCCTTGGATTCAATCATCATTCTCAAAAGTATTTTATAGTTATCTGTTTCTCATTTTATTAATAATAGATTGGTGAAGCATTATTCATTAAAAAAACTCCGCTTAAAGAAATTTTTGATGAATTTGACGAGAATAATGATAATCAATTGAATGAAGAAGAGTTTATAAAATCAATGAAGAAATTAAATTTAGATTTTAGTGATGATGATTTAATAAAAATCTACAATGCAATTGATGTAGATTCTTCTGGTTTATTAAACTATGAAGAATTTACATATGCGTTTCAAATCTCTTTAAATGATTTAATTTATGGTTATAGAATTCCAGAGAATTTAGTATTAGAATTATATAAAAGACGAAGACAATTGCAATCCTTATTCAAATATTTTGATTATAACAATGAACATAAATTGAAGAATGATGTATTTTTTTATGCAATTCAATCATATTCTCAATATCATTATTTACCATTTACAAATGATAATATTAATGATATGATCAATTATATGGATAAAGATAAAGATGGATTTGTAGATTATAATGAGTTTTGTAATGCTTTTAAAGTACTTGATCTAGAAGCTTAGTATTGTTAAATAACTTTACAATTATTACATTGATATATTGATTAGTGTCTTGTTATACTTCCTTCGTTTTGTATTATGCTTCGGCCTTATAATATTTGCTGATGCATTTATATAACAATAACATGGTGTTGTTAATCAACAATTTGAAATATGAAATAACGACTATATTTATTGTAATCCAAAATAATGAAATTCGTTATATTCTTCATATTGCTTTCAATTTGCTTTTGCGACATTGACATGAGTGGTGTAGAAGCCAAATACGAAAATGGATATGTAGAAGCAAAAGGAGTTATAAAATTAACAAAACCAAGGAATATGTATGAGAATACAAGAATAAAGTTGGGATGCGTTGTAACTTATCAACGTGCAACACAGAATGATTTTTTAAATCCCAAAATATTCCTTATAACAAAGAATGAATGGGAGCAAGAAGTCCTCTATCATTCTACCACATTAAATACTCGAGGTAATTTATATACATGTGCATTGATTGAAGTGGATGATTTTAACAAGATTTATTACTATCATGGAGTTAGTGAGGTTGTTATAAAGAACAATGTCAATTCACAGAAATATGTGAATTCACAGAACAATGTAGCTTCTCAAAACCATGATGATGGTTGGTGGTGTACTGTTGCTAAAGAATTTAATTATAATTCAAACAACTGGATGGCTAAGTTGTGTGGAGATAGTTGTAAATGTCATATTTCTACAGCTGCAATCAATGGTTTGACTATAGCTTCACAAGTCTATTCCACTTTAAAATCTGATAAAAAAGAAGATGACAGAAGAAAGATCTATTATTAATTTATTTTTGATTTATATATGTTGATAATATTATTTTGATATGCTTATTTTAGTAAAATACAATCTCTAAGTGTGAGAAATGATGTTTCATTAATAATGAAAACGACTATATTTTTAGAAACATCTAAATAAGTGATATAAAGTATTATGGTTGAGTTTAGGATAATTGATAATGATGAATGTGTAATTGATGGTCATAGATAACAAATATTTTACTTCAAGCGTTGATTAGAAAGAAAAAGTGAATGAGAATAAGAGGGGAATAACATATGATGTGGTCAAGATAATTATTTAAAAAATAATGAAATGATATAGGTAACTAACTTATTATACATGTTGCTGTTGTTATTGTGATTAACTTACTGAAATAGGTAGTTGTATAATATTTTAGATATTATACTCGTCTAGCACAAGTATGATGATTATTTATCTGTTTTTATAATGACGAGATAAATTTAGAAAATTAGAGTGTAATGATAATGATAAATATAATATGGATAATAAATAGAGGTATGTTAATGAAGATGAAGATGATATCGAGTATATCCATAATTTATGTAAAAACATTTTATGTAAAAACAGTTTATGTAAAAAACAATAACAGAGTTATATATTTTATTACATAAAGATTATTTGTTGAGAATATGATTGCAAGTATAATCTATATATATTATAATATACTTATTGATGAATAGATAGATATGAAAAGCAAGAAAGTGAAGAGACAGAGAGAAATGAAGAAGATTTACCTCAAAAGAATACACATGATGGTTACAAGTTAAAAATATGCATGTGCGTTTTATTGACAATAACAGTGATTTTATTAGTCATCACAATTACAATTTTAGTATATCTGATGAACTTGTTAGGAATATCATCTAAAGATGGAAGTGTTTGTTTGAAGAATAATTTTGTATTTTATGGTGAAGTAAAAGTAAAGAGTATTAATGGTAAATCATTAAAATTTGAGTATGGATCAGTTGATTTATTAACATCAAATGGTAGAGTTAATGTAAATACGATAGTAGGAAGATCATCAAGATTTGATGATATTAATGAAAATAAAGATATAAAATTTGAAGACTATACAAATGCAGTTATTGATTTAGAAGGTAGAACAATAAAACATGTTTATGATGATAATATGAGTCATGTATACTATTTAAATAAAGAAATATTAAATGATGGAGTATATCGTTTTTCATTTAAATATAATGGAAAAAATAAAATGATACTTGGAATAGTAAGATCAAAAAGTAAAAATGAAGAGAAAATAGAGTATGATGATAATCAAGTATGTTCAATTGATTTATTTGGAGGATTTTCATCCTTGAATGGATTTTGTGGAACAAAAAAGATAAAAGAATCGTTAGAGAATATGAAAGCCGAAGATAATAGTATATATGAATTAATAATAAATATGAATGAAAAGACGATGAGCATAAGACAGAATAAAGGAAATGAGATATTATTATATTCAAATATTCCTACTAATGTGATTCCTTATGTAGAATTATATTATGCAGGTGATATAGTAAGTTTAATTAAGACAGAATTTTAATAATACTATAATGATGATAAAATAGTTTATTTTGATTGTTAAATTAAAAAAAGAATAATAGAATATAGCTTGGCTTGAAGTAAGAATCAGCCAATCATTTTCATTAAAATATTTACATAAAGTAACTTATTACATAAAATAAATGAAGGCATTCTTATTATTTTACTTTACTTTTTTGTGCTCATGTAGTCTTGATATGAGTAAAATCGATGCTATTAAAGACAGTGAGAAGATAACTATAAAAGGATTCTATAACTTACAAAAACCAAGTTATGCATCACCAGATGCTAATATTAAATTAGTATGTGCTATAAAAGATGAAGTAGCAAGTGCGTATGACTTTTCAGTTTCAAAAACAGAAGATATAACAACTAAAGAATGGAATGAAGGCAAAAAATATGTTAATGTAGTTAAAAATGTTGGTGGTTCTATTTATACATGTGCTTTAGCAGAAGTAGATAAAAAAGGAAACACTATGAACTACTATGACCTTGTTTCAAAAACAATTAAATACAGTAAAGCTGAAAGGTATACATAGTTGTTGTAAAAAATAAGAAATCCAATATCAGTAATTTCTTGATAATAACTAAATCATGTGTTATTATTAATTCTTTAATGAGGGATTTTTTATTCTTGTTGCATAATTGGATAAATATTACTGAGGTACAATAACATTTCACTTTAAAATCTGATAAAAAAGAAGATGACAGAAGAAAGATCTATTATTAATTTATTTTTGATTTATATATGTTGATAATATTAGTATTTTGATGTGTTTATTTTAGTAAAATACAATCTCTAAGTGTGAGAAATGATGTTTCATTAATAATGAAAACGACTATATTTT
Source organism: Proteromonas lacertae (assembly GCA_002245135.1). Classification (NCBI taxonomy): domain Eukaryota; class Bigyra; order Opalinata; family Proteromonadidae; genus Proteromonas; species Proteromonas lacertae. The sequence goes on along the minus strand of NGBS01001288.1, from coordinate 17,321 downwards.
TAGAAACATCTAAATAAGTGATATAAAGTATTATGGTTGAGTTTAGGATAATTGATAATGATGAATGTGTAATTGATGGTCATAGATAACAAATATTTTACTTCAAGCGTTGATTAGAAAGAAAAAGTGAATGAGAATAAGAGGGGAATAACATATGATGTGGTCAAGATAATTATTTAAAAAATAATGAAATGATATAGGTAACTAACTTATTATACATGTTGCTGTTGTTATTGTGATTAACTTACTGAAATAGGTAGTTGTATAATATTTTAGATATTATACTCGTCTAGCACAAGTATGATGATTATTTATCTGTTTTTATAATGACGAGATAAATTTAGAAAATTAGAGTGTAATGATAATGATAAATATAATATGGATAATAAATAGAGGTATGTTAATGAAGATGAAGATGATATCGAGTATATCCATAATTTATGTAAAAACATTTTATGTAAAAACAGTTTATGTAAAAACAGTTTATGTAAAAAACAATAACAGAGTTATATATTTTATTACATAAAGATTATTTGTTGAGAATATGATTGCAAGTATAATCTATATATATTATAATATACTTATTGATGAATAGATAGATATGAAAAGCAAGAAAATGAAGAGACAGAGAGAAATGAAGAAGATTTACCTCAAAAGAATACACATGATGGTTACAAGTTAAAAATATGCATGTGCGTTTTATTGACAATAACAGTGATTTTATTAGTCATCACAATTACAATTTTAGTATATCTGATGAACTTGTTAGGAATATCATCTAAAGATGGAAGTGTTTGTTTGAAGAATAATTTTGTATTTTATGGTGAAGTAAAAGTAAAGAGTATTAATGGTAAATCATTAAAATTTGAGTATGGATCAGTTGATTTATTAACATCAAATGGTAGAGTTAATGTAAATACGATAGTAGGAAGATCATCAAGATTTGATGATATTAATGAAAATAAAGATATAAAATTTGAAGACTATACAAATGCAGTTATTGATTTAGAAGGTAGAACAATAAAACATGTTTATGATGATAATATGAGTCATGTATACTATTTAAATAAAGAAATATTAAATGATGGAGTATATCGTTTTTCATTTAAATATAATGGAAAAAATAAAATGATACTTGGAATAGTAAGATCAAAAAGTAAAAATGAAGAGAAAATAGAGTATGATGATAATCAAGTATGTTCAATTGATTTATTTGGAGGATTTTCATCCTTGAATGGATTTTGTGGAACAAAAAAGATAAAAGAATCGTTAGAGAATATGAAAGCCGAAGATAATAGTATATATGAATTAATAATAAATATGAATGAAAAGACGATGAGCATAAGACAGAATAAAGGAAATGAGATATTATTATATTCAAATATTCCTACTAATGTGATTCCTTATGTAGAATTATATTATGCAGGTGATATAGTAAGTTTAATTAAGACAGAATTTTAATAATACTATAATGATGATAAAATAGTTTATTTTGATTGTTAAATTAAAAAAAGAATAATAGAATATAGCTTGGCTTGAAGTAAGAATCAGCCAATCATTTTCATTAAAATATTTACATAAAGTAACTTATTACATAAAATAAATGAAGGCATTCTTATTATTTTACTTTACTTTTTTGTGCTCATGTAGTCTTGATATGAGTAAAATCGATGCTATTAAAGACAGTGAGAAGATAACTATAAAAGGATTCTATAACTTACAAAAACCAAGTTATGCATCACCAGATGCTAATATTAAATTAGTATGTGCTATAAAAGATGAAGTAGCAAGTGCGTATGACTTTTCAGTTTCAAAAACAGAAGATATAACAACTAAAGAATGGAATGAAGGCAAAAAATATGTTAATGTAGTTAAAAATGTTGGTGGTTCTATTTATACATGTGCTTTAGCAGAAGTAGATAAAAAAGGAAACACTATGAACTACTATGACCTTGTTTCAAAAACAATTAAATACAGTAAAGCTGAAAGGTATACATAGTTGTTGTAAAAAATAAGAAATCCAATATCAGTAATTTCTTGATAATAACTAAATCATGTGTTATTATTAATTCTTTAATGAGGGATTTTTTATTCTTGTTGCATAATTGGATAAATATTACTGAGGTACAATAACATTTCACTTTAAAATCTGATAAAAAAGAAGATGACAGAAGAAAGATCTATTATTAATTTATTTTTGATTTATATATGTTGATAATATTAGTATTTTGATGTGTTTATTTTAGTAAAATACAATCTCTAAGTGTGAGAAATGATGTTTCATTAATAATGAAAACGACTATATTTTTAGAAACATCTAAATAAGTGATATAAAGTATTATGGTTGAGTTTAGGATAATTGATAATGATGAATGTGTAATTGATGGTCATAGATAACAAATATTTTACTTCAAGCGTTGATTAGAAAGAAAAAGTGAATGAGAATAAGAGGGGAATAACATATGATGTGGTCAAGATAATTATTTAAAAAATAATGAAATGATATAGGTAACTAACTTATTATACATGTTGCTGTTGTTATTGTGATTAACTTACTGAAATAGGTAGTTGTATAATATTTTAGATATTATACTCGTCTAGCACAAGTATGATGATTATTTATCTGTTTTTATAATGACGAGATAAATTTAGAAAATTAGAGTGTAATGATAATGATAAATATAATATGGATAATAAATAGAGGTATGTTAATGAAGATGAAGATGATATCGAGTATATCCATAATTTATGTAAAAACATTTTATGTAAAAACAGTTTATGTAAAAAACAATAACAGAGTTATATATTTTATTACATAAAGATTATTTGTTGAGAATATGATTGCAAGTATAATCTATATATATTATAATATACTTATTGATGAATAGATAGATATGAAAAGCAAGAAAGTGAAGAGACAGAGAGAAATGAAGAAGATTTAGATGAAAATATTCAAGATATTACGCCATCAGAGAATGTTGGTAAGAAAGTACTTGTTTCACAATCAAATTCATCTCAAACTAATGAAAGAAAAGATAAAGAAGAAGTTTCTTTTCCAATTCCACTCTTTTATCGTATTGCGTCAATTATTACATATATACTTTTTTCAATCATAGTTGTAGGAATAGGATATATCTATTTGTATTTATATAAAGATGGATATGTGGGGATAAATTTCAATATAAAAATAAATGGGAATGTAATAGTTAATAGTGTTAATGGTAAATCTATGAACTTTGAGAATGGAAGAGTTGATAGATTAACATCAAATGATAAGATTATTGTGAATAGAATGGAAGGAAATTTCTCAATATTTAATGAAATGAGAGTATCAAGTATAAGTGGTGATTTAACTAATTTCAATAAAACAGAAACGAAAGAAATAATAAGTAAAAGTGGATCAATAGATAGACTAACATCAAAAGATAAAATCAGAGTAAACAGAATAGAAAGTGAATCTAAAAATAATAAAATAACAACAACCAATTTATCAGGTGATTGTTTATTATTTAAAAGTGGATCAATAGATACACTAACATCTACAGATAAAATAACAGTGAATAAAATAAAAAGTGATGAAATATCAGTAAAAAATATAAATGGTGATATTTCATACTTTAATAAGACAGAAACAAAAGAAATACTAAGTAAAAGTGGATCAATAGATAGATTAACATCTGGAGATAAAATCAAAGTGAATAGAATAGATGGATTACATGAATCTAATAAAGTTACAATTACAAACATATTAGGTAATTCAATAGAGTTTAAAAGAGGATCAATTGACAGTTTACAATCAGATATAGAAATTGTAGGTGAATCATTAAAGGTTAATAAAACAAAAACAAAAGACATTATTAGTGAAACAGGAAGTATTGATACATTAACATCAGATAGTAAAATAACATGTAATAGAATAGAAGGAAGATTATCAAGATTTGATTATGTTGATGAAGATAAAGATGAAAATAAAGATATAAAATTTGAAGATAATAAAAGGACTATAACACCAAATGGTAGAACAATAAAACATGTTTATGATGATAATATGAGTCATGTATACTATTTAAATAAAGAAATATTAAATGATGGAGTATATCGTTTTTCATTTAAATATAATGGAAAAAATAAAATGATACTTGGAATAGTAAGATCAAAAAGTAAAAATGAAACAAAAAGAAATTATGATGATGCTAATATATGTTCAATTGATTTATTTGGAGGATTTTCATCCTTGAATGGATTTTGTGGAACAAAAAAGATAAAAGAATCGTTAGAGAATATGAAAGCCGAAGATAATAGTATATATGAATTAATAATAAATATGAATGAAAAGACGATGAGCATAAGACAGAATAAAGGAAATGAGATATTATTATATTCAAATATTCCTACTAATGTGATTCCTTATGTAGAATTATATTATGCAGGTGATATAGTAAGTTTAATTAAGACAGAATTTTAATAATACTATAATGATGATAAAATAGTTTGTTTTGATTGTTATCATATTTAAAAGAACTTCCACCAGAAAACAAATACTATCACAACTGCGATAACAATACATGGAGCATATTTTCTCAATTGTGCTTCAATATTTAATCTCTTTGCTCCCCATGCAAAAGATTTTGATTGATCAACCATATTCTGGGAATCACTGTGTATTGAGTCTAATACTATTCCTCTGTCTAATAATTCTTCAATATTCTTTTTCATCACTGAGTTAATTCCTGATATTGTCTCATTCAAACGAGCTGTATTACTAGTCGATGTTGGATCTGAAAAGTCTCTGTGAAGATTGTTTAATACATGATCAAATTTGATAAAAGCGTATGGACGATCTAATATTTGAATTTGCTTCTTCCAATCATCATTGTATTGCGATTTTAAATCTCTTGTAAATAGATTCTTCACTTCATTTAAGAAAGAAAAACCTAATCTTTCTGGATAACCCTTATCTGTACAAGTTAGATATAAAATATTATCTTCGATCTCATAACTATGCAATATTATATTATTTAAAAAGGTTATACAAGAAAGAATAAGGTCCAGAGAATATTCTCATCATTTGAGCTGAACTATCACACGCATTACTGATCAAATCTTTTGCCTAGCATTATTTAAACATATGGGAATTATACTTGCTTTCTGTAAACTTGAAACTGTTCAGAACTTTCAGAATTAGGATCAGATGTCTCAACCTATTTAAAATAACAATACATTCATACTAAAAACATGCCATCTTGAGCTCTTGCAATTATTGTAAATATAAACATCAAAAAATTAAGAAGAAATTTTCAAAAAACTTGAATGAGATTTGAGAATTTTATTTTTATTTTTTGAATAAATGAATGTTGGTACAAGTCATGAGTATTATAATAATTTGAAATAATTACTTTGATAGATATCGAGGTGAGGAAGGTGCTACTACTGAATGGGACGATATATTAGTTCAACATGGCATTAAAAAGCCAGTATTCTATTTTATATAATGAAAAGATAAAAAAATGGAAAGCTCCTGAATTGCCAGACCAAGTATTAAATGATAGAGTGCTTGATTTAGAAAATAAAAATTTAGATGAAATAAATGATATGGAAGATGATTATTTATCAGATGATGATAATAGAGCATTAGAAGAATATAGACAAAAACGATTGGAAGAGTTGAAACAACAACAGAAAAAAGAAAAATATGGAGGATTATATTTGATAGAAAAACATGATTTTGTGAGAGAAGTAACTGAGGCAAGTAAGAATTGTTTTATTGTATTGTTTTTACACCAAGAATAATATCATTTTTGAAATAATCTATATGTGTAAACCTTAATAATAAGTCAATGTTGGTGATTCAAGATTGTTAGAAAAAAATCTGATCGAATTGAGTAGTAAATTCAAATCTGTGAAGTTTATTAAAATGATAGCTACATCTTGCATTGAAAAATTTCCTGATTCATCCGTTCCAACAATAATTATTTATCATAATGGTAAATTACTAACGAAAATCGAAGGAATAGGAATATATGGAGGTAATAAGATGAATTGTGATTGTTTGGAATGGGTATTATCAATGAAAGGTGTGTTTGAGAGTGATTTAGAAGAAGATCCTCGAGAAAGCATAAGGACAACAATTACTCATATTTAATTGTTATTATTATTGTGTTGTGTAGATAGTGGATTATATAGATTATAATAAAACATACATAATAAATAAAAATACGATTTAAAATAGTGAAGTTGCCCATGTCCAAACATTTTTTACTACTGGTACTACATGAGGTGTAACATACTTAGCAGCAACAGCTGTTACCGCTGTAAACAATGTGGCAGGTATAGTAGTTGTTGCAACTGCTGCAACGCCTACACCAAGTGCTAGTCCAGTAACCAGCATTAATAAACTATTATAACGATTATTTGAAATTTCACCCTTACAATCTTCACATTTCTGTTTATTATCTTCTTTGCTATTAGTTTCATAATAAACAATTTTATTCTTGATTGTTATTGATTGTATGCTAAAAAAATTAACAATTTCTCCTTTTTTATCTACTTCTGCTAAAGCACATGTATAAATAGAACCACCAACATTTTTAACTACATTAACATATTTTTTGCCTTTATTCCATTCTTTAGTTGTTATATCTTCTGTTTTTGAAACTGAAAAGTCATACGCACTTGCTACTTCATCTTTTATAGCACATACTAATTTAATATTAGCATCTGGTGATGCATAACTTGGTTTTTGTAGGTTATAGAATCCTTTTATAGTTATCTTCTCACTGTCTTTAATAGCATCGATTTTACTCATATCAAGACTACATGAGCACAAAAAAGTAAAGAAAAATAATAAGAATGCCTTCATTTATTTTATGTAATAAGTTACTTTATGTAAATATTTTAATGAAAATGATTGGCTGATTCTTACTTCAAGCCAAGCTATATTCTATTATTCTTTTTTAATTTAACAATCAAAATAAACTATTTTATCATCATTATAGTATTATTAAAATTCTGTCTTAATTAAACTTACTATATCACCTGCATAATATAATTCTACATAAGGAATCACATTAGTAGGAATATTTGAATATAATAATATCTCATTTCCTTTATTCTGTCTTATGCTCATCGTCTTTTCATTCATATTTATTATTAATTCATATATACTATTATCTTCGGCTTTCATATTCTCTAACGATTCTTTTATCTTTTTTGTTCCACAAAATCCATTCAAGGATGAAAATCCTCCAAATAAATCAATTGAACATATATTAGCATCATCATAATTTCTTTTTGTTTCATTTTTACTTTTTGATCTTACTATTCCAAGTATCATTTTATTTTTTCCATTATATTTAAATGAAAAACGATATACTCCATCATTTAATATTTCTTTATTTAAATAGTATACATGACTCATATTATCATCATAAACATGTTTTATTGTTCTACCATTTGGTGTTATAGTCCTTTTATTATCTTCAAATTTTATATCTTTATTTTCATCTTTATCTTCATCAACATAATCAAATCTTGATAATCTTCCTTCTATTCTATTACATGTTATTTTACTATCTGATGTTAATGTATCAATACTTCCTGTTTCACTAATAATGTCTTTTGTTTTTGTTTTATTAACCTTTAATGATTCACCTACAATTTCTATATCTGATTGTAAACTGTCAATTGATCCTCTTTTAAACTCTATTGAATTACCTAATATGTTTGTAATTGTAACTTTATTAGATTCATGTAATCCATCTATTCTATTCACTTTGATTTTATCTCCAGATGTTAATCTATCTATTGATCCACTTTTACTTAGTATTTCTTTTGTTTCTGTCTTATTAAAGTATGAAATATCACCATTTATATTTTTTACTGATATTTCATCACTTTTTATTTTATTCACTGTTATTTTATCTGTAGATGTTAGTGTATCTATTGATCCACTTTTAAATAATAAACAATCACCTGATAAATTGGTTGTTGTTATTTTATTATTTTTAGATTCACTTTCTATTCTGTTTACTCTGATTTTATCTTTTATGTTAGTCTATCTATTGATCCACTTTTACTTATTATTTCTTTCGTTTCTGTTTTATTGAAGTATGAAACATCAAGATATAATTACTTCTTTAAATGCTGATGTTTTACCATTCAGTTTATTTATACCAACTTCTCCATCAAATCGAATATTGTCTTTACATACTAAATACTCTCTACCATTTTCATTCATTTTATCGACTACAATTAATCTACCTCCAAATAATAAAATCAAAAATAATATATCAACAATTGTATTGCATAACATGAAAAAAATATATCCATTTTGGACAGTTATGAAAATGCTTGTGAATGTGAACATCTAGAACATCTGGAAGATGTTGGTCATCTATATGAAATAATATTTATTATTGATAATAATACCTGCAGGCATCATAATGTGATTAAATAAATAAAATATAGTCGTTTAATAAATTCTTTTTACATAGTTAATAAACCATTGAAACAACACAAAACCAAAATAAAAAAATAGTTTAATTACACTTGATTCATTGTCTCCTGTTGAGCTTTCTTAATTGCACTTCGAGACTCTGGAAACATCGACATTAATTTACCTTCTGGAATATATTCAGCTTGAATCATCTTTTTAGCAAACCATCGACCATTCAAATTCTCTGCAACAGATCGACCTTGTTCAGGTGTTGCCATTACTAAATAAACATAACCCAATGAATTCTTATCAACTTCACAATGTAATACACTTCCATAAGTCTCACATTCACTGATTACATCTTGTTTTATATCATTTTCCCAACCAACTTCACTCTCTTCATTGGGATTAAACATATTCTTTAATAATACACAATTACTTACATTTCCTATTATATCTTTTGGATTTATTATTGTTTGAACTGACTATATCATTATAAAGATATATATACATTATTAACTCCTATTGCACTATTCATAGCAATTTTGGCAAATTCACTATCTCGATTTTGGGCTATCTTTGCCATTAATTCAGCTCTTTTCGCACTATTCATTTGTAAACCATCATCTTCATCTAATGACCATGAAGATTGACCTCCAGAGGTTAATGTACACTATCAAAATAAATAAATAATAATAATATAAAATATACTTTTATTCGTTTTCCACCTATATCTTTTCCATCCATCTTTTCCACTGCCTTCTCTGCATCTTCACGATGATCAAATGTGATAAATGCAAATCCTCGACTATATCCACGATCATCATATTGTAAATCAACTTTATCTATTGCACCAAAGGTTTTAAACATTTCTTTTATATGATCTTCATTAATTCGACTGTGTAAATTTGAAACATACACTTTTGTAGGTGGAGCTTTCTATCATTAATATATATATATACACAATTATTATTATACTTTAACTGGTTCTGGCTTTAATGCAGCAGCAGCTTCAGCAGCTTTTATATTCTTTTCTGCTTCCGATGGTTTAACCACAATAGGTAAACCACTACAAGTACAAGCTTTATGTTGTGTACAAAACTTCATTCCATCTAATAACAATGCTTTGGAGACATCTTCACTATTTGCCATTTCAATATATGCCATTCCACGACTTCGACCATATTTATCACGAATTAAAGTAGCTTTTCGGACTTTTCCTGCTTGTTCGAAGAATTTTATTAATTCTTTTTCTTCTACTTTTCGCTTTAGTTGTTTTACAAACACTGTTCGAAATTGTCTGGTACTTTCATCCTATTAGATTATATTAACATATATATGCATATATATATATATACTGCTATTATATCTAATTCTCTTCTCTTTATTTCATCTTCATCAAATGAAGGACTTCTGCTGTTATGTGTTTTAGACTTTTTCTTTGATTCTTCTCTATGATGACTGTGGTGACTGTGATGACGGGAGTGATGATGATGACTTCTACTTCTATCAGAGTGATGATGATGCTTACTATGGCTAATTGAAATAACCGCTACAATATACCTGTGATGGTGTTTACTATGTGATCTATGTTTGCTTTTTCTTTCTCTACTTTTACTTCTTGAATCGTCCTAACAGCAAGATAAATGGTTAAAGTGCATACTCTAGTTTGTAAAGTCTTTTCTAAATATTTATCTGGATCAAAATTGTTCATTATGTGTGTTAATTTGAAGAAAAGTAATTTGATGTAATTATCAAACCTCAAGCTTTTTAAATTCAAATTTTGTTTATTTTAAGCTAATGAAATGAGTTATGAGAATAAATAATTCTTAATTTTATAATATAATGCAATACAATGTAAATTGCCACATAAACAACATAAATGTAAAATAATTCTAACAAAAAATATATATATTCGTATGCAAAATGGCATCTACTGTGCAAAAGTGATACTTTTAAGTAAATTCATTAACATTATGACAAGATAAAATTAAAAGCTTGAACAAAGTGTTTGAGTTTTTTAAAAATTCAAATTTCTGAAATCAACAAATGAGCAAGTTATCTCATGAAGAATTAATGGGATTATTTTCTTTTGGAGATAATCTACCAGGAGCTATACCTGAAAGTATGATATATATCAGTTTATTGTGAATTTAGAAAAACACCACCACCATCATCATCATAAGAAAGGCGATCATTCTAAAGAAGATTTAAGATTTTTTAAAGAACTAAAATCTCATAGAAATTATTATTTAATCACAAGATATGGTATAGTTACGCTTTTTATGAATAATAGATAAACCCCAACATCATTTTATAATGGAATATACTAATGGTCAATCGGATTACATATATAAAGAAGCCTATTATATAGATAACGAAATGAATGTACACCATGGTAGTTTAGACGTTCATGGTCCATGTTGTTACTCTTGTCCAATCTCAGAGGAATTAGTTGCAAAGTTTTCATACAAGGAATACGAAGATAAATTATTTTCATATGAAATGGCAATATTAAAAGAGATAAGAAAGACATGGCCAAAGGAAGTAACGAAGATGATAAAGTATAATGGTTACTACAGAGATTTCAGTATATCAGAAATGATCATATATTCAGATGGTGAAGAAAGTCCAAAGAAAATGTTAAAACAATCAATTCAAAATGAATATAAAGAATATTTAGATAAATCAATATCAGTAGAAGAATCAATGGATATGATGGATTTAGAGAATATGATGTATATTTTACAAACAAGCAGTATATAAATATATATATATATATATTATATTCAATTATTATAAATAATAGAAAAATCAAAACAGTCTGAAAGTGATAGAGTAGTTGGTATTCATTCAATTCATTTCATTACAGATAAAGATGGAAATATTGTACAAGACCCAGACACAATTATCCAATCATTAGATACTGATATGACAATTATAGGAGATTTTTACCCAAGAATTAATTCTTATTGGTTGAATTATTATCCAGAATTTCCAGGATATTTTCACTTATCACCTAATAATATAAAAGGTATAATATTATATAAATATATAAATATGTATATTTTGTAATAGAGTTGAATGATATATTAAATTCATTTTCTTCTACGCTTAAATCAATAGATGATGATACTTATTCCACACCACTTCCTTCCCTTCATTTTCTTATGGGAGAAGATTTACTACCTCCATTTTATAGAGAATATAAGAAAATAGTTTTACATATAAATCCAAGTTCAATTGATTTTATGTCTTCGGAGATTGTATTTATATTGGATGTTCATCAATCTTATCATCATTATAAAGATTATATGCTTTCAGAAGTTCATCCTGAATTTAAATTTGATATACAAATGTTTTTCAATTATAAAATGAAGAAAGTTGAAATGAAGATTATGGATGAAAAGGAAGTTTATTCTTTTGAAACTTCTATTATTGTAGATCCTACTGTTGAACATAAATTAGTGTATTTTGGTGAAATGAGTTTTTTCAAGGAGTTTAAATTCACAATTAACCATCCTGTGTATTCAGTTATTCATTTCAATACACATACCGTATCATTATAGGTGAATTACTAATATGTATTTATTTTTTTATTTTTAGTGTTGTGTTTTTAGAAAAATAACAAAATTCAAAAAATATATTTGAGAGAATCAAGCCTAATGTTTAAGGTTGGAATTATTGGATGCACTGGTGCAGTTGGGAAAGAAGCAATTGAAACATTGCATAAAAGAAACTTCCCTCTATCTGAATTGAGATTATTCTCATCTGAAAGATCCGCTGGTTCAATTCAAAAGACTCCTTATGGTGATAAAACATGTGAATTGTTTACAGTAGAGAAAGCTAGAGAAGTTGATATTATTATAATGGCAGGTAATGATATTCATTCTATTTGATTTTTAGTCTCTGGTGATTTTTCTCTTGAAAATGCTAAAAAGATATGTGCAGCAGGTGGACCTATAGTAATTGACAATTCTTCTGCTTGGAGATATGATCCAGAAATTCCTTTGATTTGTCCAGAAATAAATCATCAAAAACTAACTAAAGGTATATTATTAGAATATTAATGACAAATAGAAACTCGTTTAATAGCGAATCCCAATTGTACCACATTAATAGCAGCTGTAGTTTTATATCCTATTCATCAACATTTTCATTTAAAGAAAGTCATTGTTTCAAGTTATCAAGCAACCAGTGGAGCTGGATGGGAAGGAATGGAAGAGTTAAAGAAAACTACATTAGAAAGTATAAATATAAATATAAATATAAATATATATATATAACATATATAAATTAAAAATAGCATTAACCAATAAACCAATCACACCTCATAAAGTATTTACTCAACCAATAGCATTTAATGTAATTCCACACATCGATAAATTCCAAGAAAACGGTTATACAAAAGAAGAAATGAAGTTCGTATGGGAAACAAGAAAGATATTTGATGATAATTCAATTGATATTTCTTGTACAGCAGTTAGAGTTCCAACAATAAGAGCTCATGCTGAGACACTTATATTAGAATGTGAAAATGATGTTGATGTTAAGGAAGTGAGAGAGATACTATCAAAATCAGAAGGTGTAACTGTTGTAGATGATCCTGAACATAATATATATCCAATGCCAATAACAGCAACTGGTAAATATAATGTAGAAGTTGGTAGAATAAGAAATAATTTGATCTTTGGTAAGAAAGGATTAGAATTGTTTGTATGTGGAGATCAGTTGTTGAAAGGTGCTGCTCTAAATGCTGTTCAGATTGCTGAATTATATACTAAACTATAGACTTGATTTTCTCTATTTTATATCAAATTAAAAAAAATCATATTAAAACAATTAAATAAATATAAAAAAAAATTAAAACAATGCAAATGTATCTACGAATTAAAATTAATAGCTCTCTTTGTGTGAGATGCCTGTTCAATAATCCAACTAATTGACTCATTTAACCCACTACCAGTTAAACAACTAGTTGGACATATTCTATATGGCGTACTTTGGTATAATAATATTTCATTTAAACCTAATTCTTGAATTATATTGGGTATTGATTCAGCATCACTTCTATCTTGCTTATTACAGCAAATTAGAACTGGTATTCCTTCTAGATCGGGATGATGTATAAAATCTGTTATTAATTGCTTCACTTCAGCAAATCTTTCTTTGTCTGCTGAATCTAAAATGAAAATTAAACCATGTGTTTCAGAATAGTATTTTGTCCATATGCTTCTCATACGAGACTATCGTATAATAATAATAAACTATACATTTCCACCTACATCCCAAAATGTAACTTGATTATCAAGAACAGTAAGTGTTGCAACTATATTTGTATTAGATAAAAATCGCATACCGTTCAAGCCAACAGTTGGTGGTATTTTATCTGGTGGAATTCCCTTCTGTTTTGAAAACATTCCTTTTAATTGTTCAAGTAATGTCTATTAATCAGAAAAGTACATGATACTGTCTTTCCCGCATTATCTGCACCTATGATCAAACACTGTAATTGATATTTTTTCAGAAACCACTGAATAAGTCCAGAGATCAATGAAAACTTTTAAATATACATCTCAAAATATACCATTTTAAATAATTGTATATGCTAAACTAGAAGTGTGTTAAAGAAAATCGAAATAAAGAAGAAAAACTGAAAAAATATATCAAGCCTATTCAAAAAAGCTTGAATTTATGCTTTTTGATATTCAGTGGTGTATTAATATGCCATACAAATATTATTATTATTAAACCAATACAAAATGAAATAAAATAAAAAATAAAAAGAAATTAGGAAAAAAAGAGAAGCTAGATTATAAATAGAAAAATGAGAGTTATAAACATAAATAAATCATCTACTCGAAATGTTCAGTTGGATACAAATCATGCCATGCATTATAATCATAATACAAAACTTCACCATTTCTAATATCTCTACTTGCATAAAGAATAACATGAACTTTTCCATCAATATCAAATCTTGCACTTTTCACATTCTATAATATATATATATAAATAATTTTAAAAAAAAGTATTAATAAATACTTGTTTTTTACGAAGATCATTATTACTATTATTAATTCCACTTAATAAAAATCCAATATTACCAACTGTTTCAGGAATAATTGTTAAACTAGATTTCTTAGATTTTGCTCTTATTAACTCCATTACTCCATCATTGTTCTTTTCTTCTGATTCACTCAATCTATATACATTTCCTATATATTCTGCTAATATTGTTTTATCTAATATTCTTTCATCTGCTTTAACTATATATCCCTGATCTTTATCTTCACAAACTAACAATGGTGGAAATAATCCCATATTACATAATTCTTTATATTTATTAAACTTTGCTTTATTAACTAATGTCATTACTTGCACTGGTGTATCTCTTTCATATTTTGAATTATTCAATGATTCAGGGCAATTATAACAAAGTTCATTTGCAAAAGTTAAATTCTTATTATACAATGCATCAGCTAAAGAATACATTTGTTTTGTTCTTTTTTCTGGATTTTCTGAAGGAATATGGACTCTGAAAATTTGTCTACATTCTTTATGAAATGAACTTCTCTTCTTTGGTTTTTCTATTCTATCTTTTATTCTTTCTGTATTTAAAATATTAAAGAAATTAAATATTTCATTCTTTTTTATATGTCTTTTATATGGGATTTTTGGCTTTAAACATTGTGAACAATGCCAATCACCATTTGGTATGTAAGGTAAAATAGGTCTTAAACAATATATATGATAACCTTTATTACAACTATCACAGATTAACATATTTTCATCATCGTCTCCACCATTACATATTGTACATTTTAGTTGTTCCAGTGGTATATCTTCTAACATTACAACACCACCTTTTCTTGCACATCGTCGTAAATCCTTTATTGTTATACCATTAGGCAATATCTTCTTAGAACGAGATCTAATAATTGGTTGACATGATCTCATCTTTCTGAATGTTAATCGACTTGTACCGTTAACGGTATGTCCTACTAATCTTACACATTTCAATTTTTAAACTGTCATAATCAAATTTTATCAAATCACAGAATCAAACCTATATTAATGAAATGTTGAAAAAATTGTTTATAGTGTTATGTTTTTTATCATTTTCATATTCTGAATATTTAGTATATCTTTTACTGTTAATATAATAGATTGGATCAGAAATTGGAATAACTGATCAAAATACAACAGTAGCTTTGTCAGAAGAGAATATACAGAAAATAAAAGAAGGAGCACAGAAAGGTAATTTAGGTATAAATGATTATTATTGATTAATCTATATTTATAAAACAGATTCAATATATTTTCTTGGATTGCTATATTATTATGGATTTGGAGGTAAAAAGGATGTTGATAAAGCTGTAGAAGCATTCACCAGATCAGCAAAAGAAGGTCATGTTCACTCACAATTAGCATTAGGAATAATCAACAGTCAAGTTAAACATCATAGTAAATAAATGAATGAATATAATAAATAGGTTCATCTGCTATTCAATGGTTGCAAGCCTCAGCAAACCAACAGAATAGTGATGCAATGTGGTTATTAGGAGAAGTTTATCAAAATCAATCAAATTATAAAGAAGCGTTTGATTATTATCATCAATCAGCTAATAATGATAATGTAGAAGGGATGTATAGATTAGCACTACTGTATGAATATGGATATGGAATTCCAAAAAATACAAAAAAGGCAAAGCAATGGTATGAAAGAGCATCTAACAAAAACCACTTGGATTCAATCTATAATTTAGGATTAATGTATACATATGGTAGAGGAACAAAACAAGATTTGGAATGGCTGGAAGTTTGTTTCTGAAAGCAGGAAATCAACAACATGGTCCATCTTTGTATTATTTAGGAATTATCTATTTCAATGGTTATGGTGTTCATGGATTATTATCAAGCTATTTATTGGTTTGAAAAAGCAAAGGAAACAAATGATTATAGAATTATTAATCAAGTTGATGAGATTTTAGTGAAGTTGAACAAAGCTATAGATCAGATGGATATTGAAAAACAGAAATATTATAGAGATGTGTAATTTAATTCTTTTTTTGTGTAATTGTTTGAGTAAGGTTTGAAGATTGTGTTTCAGTTTTTTTAAAATAATCTATAAATATGAGATTCTTTGTTGCTGTACTATTTGCAGTATGTATATCTGCTTATTGTGAAGGAGAATATCCATGTTATCATGTATATTATTAAGTGATTTTATCATTAGGATCGATTGGAGAGAAATCTTGAGGGTTTATGGGATTTTACATTATTGCCAAAGAAGACTGATCCAACTAAAATCAACATTAGCTCTGTAGTTTTCAATGACAAAATGATTGTTCCAGGTGCTTATGATGCTACAACTAGATATGCTGGTCTTAGAGGCTCAGGTGTCTATAGACGTACATTCCACCAAACCCCCAAACACTGAAAGCAGAATTTTATTTGAATCTTGTGCTATGTGGTGTAATATTATTGTAGATGGTAAAAGTTTAAGAATTCACAACAATGCTTATACCGCATTTTGGGTTGATGTTCCACCAAGTGATAAATTAATCAGAGAAATTGTTGTTATTGCTGATGTATATATATTATTATTATTATTATTATTATTTATCATATTTAAATAGAATCAATTTGATTCAAACAGATATCCAATCGGTTATTACGATATGGACTTCTGGCAATATGGTGGATTATATAGAAAAGTCGCTTTATATGAAGTTCCAAATTTATCAATTCAAAATGCTGATGTAATGGTAAAAGACTATAAAAAAGGATTATTAAACCTCAGAGTAAGAATCCATTCAACAATTAACAGTGGTGTATATCCACAACAATTATCATTCAATGTAATATTTGATGATGATGAAAA
>NGBS01001331.1:0-16418 GCA_002245135.1 Proteromonas lacertae | reverse complement strand
TTTTACTATAATCTGGGAACAGTTCATCAGGAAAAGGTTTGTAATCAGTTAAAACATCTTCAATATGACTCTGTGGATAGCATATAAAAGGAAATAGCAATGCAAATATCAGCAAAAAATGCAGTAATAGTAGAACTAAAATATAATTCATTTAAATTAATAGAATTATGAAACGGACAAAATTTCAATATTTTATATTTGATTAATAGAGATGCTTACTAGGAATTTATAACATCGCAATACAATAAATTTTAAAATTAGATTAAATTACACTTCAACTTTTCATAGATATTCTGTGGATCTAACAGTTTTTTTATCATTACTGTTTATCATGACTTTTACTCCCTTTTATTAAACTAATCTCACTATTTTTAACACCGAGAATATCACTAAAATACTTCAAAAAAGCTTCATTTGCTTCACACTTTCACCGGTACAGCTGCCACCTATTAATTTTTATAATAATGATGATTATTACTTGTATTGTTAACTCATTATCATCTATGAAACTAACTCCTTCCATTTTTGAATTTGGTTTACCTGTAAATTCTATTTTTATCCTTTATCACATTCTATCATCCACAATGGCAATTTATATGTTTTTTTCTCTTCTGTACATAGCTTATCTTTTTTATTAGAAGTTTTTGGAAAAGGCATCGTTTCATTTTCATATGGTGCATCTATTCAAAAATATTCAAACCCCACTTTTTCAAATTTATTTTTTCTTTTTCTCTCAATATGGATAGTATGTCAATGATTTTATTATGTTTATAGACGAATCAGAGTCGTTTGAATTGTCTGATAACGATTTTGGTATAATGTATTACTCATTACACACTTTTAGAATCAGAAGGCAATGAAGAGAAAAGCAACTCAAAATCTCAATTTAATGATGAGAGTATTATGATATTTAAATTATATATATAGCCTTTCAAAGTGATACAAACAAAGTGAATAAATCAGAAGAAAATGAACTTGTTGAACAACCGAAAGAGAATAATGGCGTAATTCCAAGTGATACTGAAAATAATATAGAGAATAATCCTTTGTCTAGAGAATCAAAACCAGAAAATGCACTTAAGTCTGAAGATGAAGATATTCAACCATCATCAAACAATACAACCTAAATCTCCAAATATTTCTCCAAAAGAGAATCCTTCTGTAAATGAATCAAAATTTTCAGATTCACCAACCAAGCTACCAACAATAAATGAATCAAAATTTTCAGAAGATTATGCACAGCCAAATACAAGTAATGAAAGTAAAATAAATGATGTAACTGAAAGTAAATTCTCAGAAAATATTACATCAGGTTTTAAACCTGTAGATAGTGATAATAAAATGTTATCATCTTTATCTGATAATGATAACAAAGATAAGAGTAGAAAAGAAAGTAAAGAAGAAGAAGATAATAATAATAATAATGAAGTAAAACCTGTTGAAGAAATTCCTCCCCAATCTACCACTCCAAAATCAGAAGGTAAAGAAGATAATAATGAAGATATAAAACCAAAATCAATAGATAAACCAAATACTCCACCACCTCCAGAAAGCAAAGATGATGGGAATAATGAAGAACAATGTAAACCTATTGAATCCATCAAACATACCTAAATCAGAAGGTAAGGAAGAGGAAAATGAAGAACCAAAACCAATAGAAGTAGAACCACTTCCTTCTTCATCATCAGATGAACCAAAATCGGAGAGTAAAGAAGATAATGAAGAAATGAAGCCAATAGAAATGGATAAACCAAATTATCCAAAATCAGAAAGTAAGGAAGAATATAACAGTAATAATGAAGATGAATTCATTACTCCTCCAAATACAATAAAATCAGAAAGTAAAGATGATTATATAAGTCCATCAAATAGTGTAAAGACAGAATCACCGCATATCGATGAGTCAATTTTTAATACAGAGAATTCAAATATAAATAGTATTAAACAACCTTCATCACCACAATCTGATAGTGAAATAAATACAACAACTACAAATGAACCTAAACGAACTACAGTTATTGTACATTTATCAGAATCAAAATCAAATAATGAAAGTGATGAAGAGAAAGATGAAGATGAGGATGATAGACCAGTTAATCACATTGTTGAGATAAATCCATCAGAAGAAGAGGAAGAAAAATCAAATAATGAAAACAAACAGAATCAAACCTACATGTAGTCAAAAATAGAAATGATGTTGAAGATTACAATGATATTCATATGCCAATAGATCCATACATTATACAACAAAAAATAAAAACAAAAATAGCAAGAGTCCATAACTGTTTAATATCTTTACAAAGAGTAAAGGTATGTAAGTTATATGGAGAAAAAAATATTCATTTCTGCCCAGCTAACTTTAAAATTGAAAAAGAACATGAACAGTGTGGAATGTTGGATGTTTATGAAGGATTGTCAGGAGATGATAAAACATATAGACATGTAGCAATTGCTTGTAAAGTATAGATATATAATATATATTAATTGTTTAATAGAGAGTTCAGAAGAGATAGATGATTTAGAATCTCAATTGCACAAAATTGAAAAGAAGGAGAAGAAGAAGAAGGAGAAGGAGAAACAACCAATAAAAACAAAATATCAATATTAGAAACTGAATTTGTTAATTGGTCAATAGCTTGTGAAAAAGAATTTCCAATAGTTTTAACAGAAAAGCAAAAGGATAAAATTGATAAAGATTTAAATAGTAATAATTATACGTTAAAGTATAATTTAAATCCCAACAAAGTAAACGAAACAACTGCAACACAAAATCCAATTGTAGTTAAAAAACAGAAAGAAAGAGAAAAATATTTGAATAGATTATATAAATATCATATTCATAAAGTATATTGGAATGGTTTAAATAATTGATGAGTATAACTTTGGTTTAAGTGATTTAATAAAATGGAGTACTATTGAAAGAGATAAAAAAGAACAAATTAAAAGGAAGTATATAAAAGATAAAGAAGCAGAAAAGGAAAAAGATAAGAATAAGTTGTTTAATGGTTGGTTAAATAATGCAAAACGAAATACAAGGAAAATACCATTAACATTAGCTAAAAGTACAGGAATAATTGATGATTTATATCTTCATAAACTACTGCCCGCAAAAAGAAATCTTACCAACTAAAACAATAAGTGCATTTATAAATGATAAACCATTAATAATTGGAGGAGAAGATAATGTAAATATGATTAAAAATATGAAAAGATTGGATAAATCCTTAAAGAATTATATGAACGAAAGACAAAAAGAATCAAATGTTCATTATGAACAATGGTTAAATAAGAAAAGTAAAATACAATCATTTTTAAATACACTTGATAAAATAGATATAAAATATTGGAATGATAGAATAATACAAAACTCTAATGTTTATCTATTGGGAATGGCTTTACACTCATTATCTCCACAGTTACGAGATAGATGGATTAATATAATAAAATCAAGTAAAAATAGAATTACTTTATTAGGAAGATGCATGGTAAAAAGAGGAAGTTATGAAATAGTAACTGAAGATGATTTAAGTAAAGAAATCGATAGAGGAGATATGATAGAAATAGATAATAATAAATATTGTGTTGATTTTAGAAAGGCCAAGAGAGAAATATCGAATAATTATCTCTGATCCATATACTGGAAGATCTTTAACATCTATTCCTATTTATAAAGTGAATATTTTTAATGATGAAAACATATATATTAAAATGTGGAATAGTTACTATATGAATATAAATGTTGATAATGAGAGATTATTAGATATAATGAGAATTAGAAACTTTATAAATGGAGAAAAAGAGAAGTTTAATAGAATAAAAGTATTAGGATTAAATAATGAAAAATTATAGAATATGCAAATATAATATTAGTGAAGCAAAGAAAGCTCTTGATAGACTTAGTGAAGTTGAAGATATTATTTTTTGTGATTTGAATAATAAAGAAATAGATGTAAATAAATTAGATAATAATGGTGAAATAAATGAGGATGAATATAGAACATTCTCTTTAGCTTTAAAAGATAGTGTTTATATTGATAATGATGAGATGTGGTATAATATTACTAAAATATCAATATATAAACATTCTGTGTATTTAGTACCATCTAAATTAAGATCATATGGAAGTGGGAAATTGAAATTTAAAGTATATGAAGAAAATGATGATGAAAAGTATATATATATATATATATATATATATATATTGTATAGTAATATATGTGTTTGGAGGGATAAATGGTTATATTTCAATGAATTATGTGGTATGGTAATAAGAAAAGGAACAAGTGAAGTGAATGACAATGATTGGTTTATAATGCCAAGAGAAGATGATAGTTGGACGTATATATATATATTATTTATATTTATAGTATAAAATATATAAATTTTGTTTATAATACTCAATTACAGAATGAACTTTTAGCAAAAGAACAACAATATGAAATAGAAAAACAACAAATGGAAAAAGATCTTAAAGAATTAATAGAAAAAGTGAAAAGATTAATGTTAAAGTTTCCATTTGGAAGAACCAATACGTTTGAAAGAAGTTTAGATGTTGGTAGATTGTTATTTGCTATTAGTGATTCAACCGATTTGTTAGATACATGGATTAATGTATATATATATATATATATAATTATATAATTTTGTTGTTATAATAGTGGTTGGCAAGAAGTCCAAAATGGGAAATTGATATAAAAGCAAATGGTTTTACTATTGAAGATTTAAGAGAGTTATGTTTTGAAGAATGGTGGAAATTTAATGATATAAAACCAAACTTACCAACAGGTCCACAAGCTTATCAAACCTTATTGAAATGGAGTAAAGAAGATCAATTAGTGGATAATTTAATAGAGTTAAGGAAAAAAGAAAGAGAAAAGAGATTATACAGTGATATACCTGAATTATATTGTAATGTATTTTAATTTACTATTATTATGTATATAAATATATAGAAAGTTGGAACAAATACAGCTGAAATCTGTTGGTCATATCCAATCAATGTAAAAGTAGAAGAAGATAAGCCAATCTGTTGGTTATTGGAGCTTATAGAGAATAAAAGATATATACCACTCTTCAATGGTTATGACACTATATATTATATGAATGATTTAAAACCAAATACACAATATTATCTTCGAATATGTGGTGTTGATATGGAAAATAAATATAGAACAAAATATGGAAGAATGACTATTTGTACATTGCCATTACCACCTTCTAAACCTGTAATATCAAAATTCTATATAACAAAAAAACATAAATTAGCTGAAGTTAGTTGGAGAAGTAATGATACAGGTTATTCATTATATCAACTACAAATGAGATGTAATGATGAAGAAGGATGGAAAATAATATATGAACATCATACGCCTAAAACAAATATATATAATTTAGTACCAGATACAAAGTATATATTATTATTATTATTATTATTATTTGAATAGTATACTGTTAAGAGTTAGAGCGAAGAATATTCAAAATGAATATGGTGACTTTAGTGAAACAGCAATGGTTCATATTCCATTAGAAACTCCTGATCCTCCAATAGCTATTGATATTCGTCATAATAGTGTATTAATTGAGTGGAAAGTACCATTTCTATCTTCACTTACATTTGCTCAAGATGATTGGTTAGAATTAGTGAAAAGAAAAGAGAAATGTTGTAAAATATTGTACAATTTGTGGAGAAAGAAACAATTAGAAAGAGAAATGAATGCAATGAATCAATGGTTAGATTATATCAATAACAAATCAAATAAAGACAAAATGAAAATATTATCACAAAGTCAGAACAACGGAAAAGAGTGGATTCCTCATTATATAAAGATATCCAACAGAGAAGTAGAATGTTTTTATGTAAATAAAATAACGAAAGAAAGAAGATGGGCTAGAAATAGATACACTGATAATTGGAAATATGATGAATGTCCACAGCATTGGTATGATCCAGTAACAAAGAAATGCTATTTATGGGATCGAAATGAACCATCTCACCGTGAATGGGCTGTAGGATGTTCAATGATGAATAGTTCATTGGAAAATGATAAGCCAATAGAATTGATTCATCCAAATCACATTAAACCACCATTTCCTGAAGAAAATGATGATGATGATTTTGATAAATCTTATAATAATAAATGTAAAGATAATAAATATGATGTATTTCTTCCTGATGGATTTATATTGGTTAATGGTGTGATTCAACAGAATAAAACCCTTGTGAAGAGTATAATTGAATATAAAGAAGGAAGAACAGGTAAATATAAAAAATGTTACAAAGGAAGTGGAAGTGGTGTATTTATAAAAGATTTAAGAGCAAATACATTATACAAGTATATTTATCAGGTTATAATTTATTAGATTTCGATTAAGATACTACGATCCTGTTAGTGGTGTGTATAGCATGTTTAGTAAACCACTGTGTATAGAAACTCCTGATTATCCTATTCCATAACTTGATTAATTAATCACTTTATTGTTTATAATTAGTAGAATATATACAGTTTTATTCAAAAATAGATTCAGCTTATTAGTTATAATGATTATTTCCTTTCAGTAAAACCTATCTGTCGTAGGTTTTTAAAATTGCACAGACCAACATTGACATTTAGTAACTATTATCTGACCTCTTTTGTATTATGTGTTTCTAATCATAAACTCATGAACATAAACAAAATATAAACCTATATATATCATTTTATAAAAAACCGAAATAACAGACTGTCGATGAGTTTTTGTTAATTGTTTCTAATTTGTGCTTAATCTATTTCTTAAGCATATAGATGAGAATCATTTGTGTAGATGGGAATCAAGAGTATATAATATAAAAATAATATTTTCAGACATTCAAAATAACTCGAAAGAAGTATAAGGGCAAAGTAGTATCCTGTATTTTATAGTAATTTATATGCTACTAATAACAACAGAAAAGGAATAAAGTTTAAACCTAACCACCATGCACAGACCGATTTATATAACCAGCTAATTATAATGCGAGAGTTAAAAATATTTCGATAAGTGATAAAGGTGCTAATGAAGAATACCATCTGAAGGAATTGCTAAATTAGAAGACAATCGTGATGATAATGATTATGAACATTTTGCACAATATCAGGATGAAGACTTAGAAGATGTTGACACCCAACCAGCTGATGAAGTAATTGTGTAACTCAACAAAACTAGAGGAATTAATCATATTATTATTAATACATACTTTTTGAATGGCAAATATATTCCCCATTGTTATATCTTCCTCTGAAAACGATGATAATCACAAGGAAAATATTGACTTTAGCGTTTTTTTAGGTCGAAATATAAAGTAATCAGTGGCAGAACAACGTTATTTGATTGAACTTATGATATAATAGCTGCATTTAGGACCTCCAATTTGTTTAGATATTATATGTTTATTTAATGAAAAAATAAACAAAACAACTTCTACAAAGCAAACCTTAGGACCATGTAATACAATTTTCATTTTCATTTATTTTTAGCTCCTTCTTCACATAATGAATTAGAAACGCTATTAAAATGCAAAGTTTTGTTATTTGTTCATAGTCTAATAATTTAGATCAATTTTCAAGATAAAGTAAATAACAACTTCTTCGGAGTTGAAATTTACTGGCTTTCTACCCCTTTTCAATCCAGAAGTTGAGATAGGAGATTTAGGCTTAAATAGTAGAATTGTTGTGTAGCATTATTAGAATATTCTCAACGTTTATAACTTTAAGGTAATGTAAATGAGATATTGTTGCTAAATAGGATTGTAGTAATTTTGCAATAGTATGACACATACATTATCTGAAATAATTATTATAAAATAACTTTAACAACAGCTTATTTAAATAAGGTGTTGTTGAAATTATTTTATTCTAATCATTTCAGATAATATATTTTAGACTGTAGTGGTTATTCTAATTATTAAAACAGTGTGGAATGATACATAGTTAAAACATTCAACTTTTTTATTTAATTCATACATTATTTCCATAATATACTCACTATCATGTATTTCATATACTCTACAACTTTATCTTTTCTCATGCACTACAATATGAATTTAAAAATAATACGAATTTAGATTATATTTAGCTAATGAAATACAAAATGTAGAATATTTATATTAGCTAATCATCTTTATATTGATTTTTTGATTTAATTGTAGTAATAAAAATATATCCGTTTCAAAGTCATTCAAAAATGCCAAAATCAAAAAGAGCAAAACTAGGTATTTATACCCATCAATATAATTTGCAATAGTTAGTCTAACACAAACCAAGTCAAAAGGAAAGGAGCATAAGGAAGAATTGGTTGGAAATGTCCGAGATTCATGTCAAGCATATTCTACAATCATGATAATATCCTATTTGAATATGAGGACGAACTTATTAAAAAATATGAGAATAGAATTGAAGGATAGCAGGTATATATTTAATTTCTTATTTACTAGATTTTTCCTTGGTAATAATAAAGTAATGCAAGTAGCATTAGGTAGAAAACCAGAAGAAGAAGTATTACCAAACATATCACAATTCTCAAAATTATTAGAAGGACATACATGTTTGCTATTCACAAACAGTTCAATAGAAGAAATATTGAAATATTTTAAAGATCACATAACAATGGACTATGCAAGAGCTGGATTTGTCACAGAAGAGACAATATCTGTACAACAAGGAGAGTTGAAGTTTCCGCACAACATGGTAGAGACACTACGTAAATTAGGAATGCCTGTTGATTTAAAAGCCGGAAAAGTAACACTAACATCTGATTATACAATTTGTACTAAAGGTCAAACTTTAACACCAGAGCAGTGTAGATTATTGAAATATTTTGAACATAAAATATCACCATTTGAGTTAAAGCCATTGGCTTACTACAAAGATAATAAAATGACCACAATTAAAAGCTAAGTATATGTAATGTTCTAATTTTTTCTTCTATCCATTTAATACTAATTAATAATATCTATTGTTGTTGTTATTACAATTATTTGTTTAAGAAAATATTTATGAATAATAATCCCTTCAAAAAAAAGAATAATCAAAATATAAAATTACTTAAACACATGTTGTTGCTTTTCCAACTACATTCCCACAGTTATAGCAATAATGTACTCTAGAATAAATAATATATACATTCAAATATACGGTGTTTTAAATCGAGGAATACAAAGTAGAATAAATGCAATAATTGAGAAGAAAAACATCACAATAATAGTGATAAGAATCAACAACCATCCAGGTCTGTATTTAATATCTGTAGGACCAATACAATGACAATAAGGACATTCAACAACAACTGGACTATTCATATATATAATATATATATACGTATTTCCAAATAAGCAAGATGGAATAACAGAACCATTTAATTGAACGAAATCACCTTGTTGAAGATGAATGACTTGAGTTTGACTTTGAATTGAAGATGAAGATGATATTCCACTATTTGATATATCAAAAGTTTTAGGGATGTTTGAATTATTACTGTTCAAACTATTCACACTATTTACACTGTTATTTAAATAAACACCTGGTTGTAGACTACCACCACTATTATTGGAACTACTACTTGAATGAAGACTATTATAATTCTTATTGGAAAATGCACTGCTATTTAAACTATTTGCATAACTTGGAGGAAGATTAACATCATATGCACTGGTATAAACATTTGGTAGATTATAGTTTGGATAGGCAGGTGGTTGATTATCACTTAAATTAACACCCAGTTCAACATCTTTGTCAGTAATATTGCTTGAATAAAGACTAGCATCGTGATTGCTTGAGTAGAGATTAGGCAAATAAGCATTTGACTGTACATTGGCAGTACCATTATTTGAACTAATGATATTATGATAATTATTTGAATAAACAAGAGACTGGTTATTATTTGCATAAATATCAGGTTGGATTTCATTATCTAACAGGTTTTGATTAATGCTATTATCAACTGGATGAATGTATTTTTCATATGAATCTATGAGTAGAAATAACACAATATACCTTCAGGCATATGAACTTTCATTTTGATTTTTTGAAACGAATATATTTTATTAAACAATAATGTTTAAACATTACACACTCACTACTTTATATTATGCCTACATTTATTGCTCAAAACTATTTACATGTATTATTCGTTAAAATTATACTATAGCAGTAACATTACAGAGTGATTATTTATAAAACACAACTACATATAATAAAAAAGTGATTTTAAGATTAGTTTTACTTAGCTTGTGGATGAGATGCAACAAAATCAATAGCATCCTTGACACGAATGATTTTTTCAGCAACATCATCAGGAATTTCAATACAAAATTCTTCTTCAATAGCCATAAGTAATTCAACTGCGTTTAAGGAATCTAAACCAAGATCATTAACAAAGTGGGCATCTTTTGTTACCTATATTTATCAGTATAACAGAAAAAAATACAAGCTTTGGGTTGACTGCATCAAAATGGGTTACAACATCAACAACTCTTTTTTCTACATCTTCTCTGGGTAAGAATGACTACGAACACTAATTAAATACACGATATACTTGAGTGGCTGCAAATGCTCTAGCAAATACAGTTGGACGCATAACTGGTCTAGCGAGAGAAGGTAAACGCATGGCAATTCTTCCAAGAAAACTCATTTCGATTTAAAAAATAAAAAAGAATTTTAGATGCTGAAAACTGAAACGATCAAATTTTCATCTTATTTTTGGAATTAATAGAGATTGCTGTACTCAAATTAGCATTGTTAATATTATCTACTAAGAAAGAAAAGCCAAGCAAAAGTGAATAAAAACTATATATTGTTAAGTTTGAAGAAGAAATTATATTGTATTTATATTTCAAAAATGTGTTGATATAAGAAAACTTGATTGTATTCACTACAGTCTGAAGTTCAATAACTTCATTCTCTGTTTATTTCAACGATTTAATTTTTAATTAAGCTTGGTTTGATGAATCGGTTATTAAACTTGACAAACATTCGTTTGATTTAAATTGCTATTTATTGCATTAATTAATGAATAAGATAGCATTTATATCGTTTTATATGTTTATAAATTGTGTCTTTTGTTATAAGATAGGGTATTTATATGAACAAAATAAACCAGAAGTTAATATTTTGGAATTGGATACAGATTATAATAATTACTTAAATACTGCTAATCCAGATAAAGTTCAAATAGAAATCGTAGGACATGAATATGATGGAAGTGAAAATTCTATTAAAGAGAGTTTAAAATTCTTTCATGATGAATCTATCACTGTAATATATGTGCATTGCACTGAGAATATTTATAAAACAAATGAGACGGTGTTGCAGAGTTATGGAATTTTATTTTGGTGTTTAAATCCATTAGGAACAGGAGAATGTAGAAGATCAATAGTAGCAGGATCTTCATATGCTGCAACAATTGAATCATGTATAATAATCACTCTATATATATATATATATATATTTTTTTTTATTAGTATCTGCATTATTGATTTACTATGGAAAGCCAAATTTAATATTCTTAGGATATTCTGAGCAGTTAATAGATGACTATTATGAGAGTCACATATTCGAAATGGTTAAACAATATGGTTTAAACATTGCATTAAATGAAAGAATTAATGATGCAAATAAAACAGATTTTGATAATTACATTGATACATATGTATTTAAACAGGAATATGTAGATGAAGGTATGTTTATATTAACCAGTATCAATGATATTACATTAATTAATAAATTAATTGCTAAAAGAAACAATAATCATGATGTAGAAATCATTTTGATGACTGGAAGTGTTACTCAAAAAGACATTAAAGATAGTATTGTTTTAGATGATTATTTTGTGTATTATATGACTAATTATTGGCCAGGAGTTGCTCCTAATAACCCAGATGATTATTATAATGATCATTACACTACTGCTGCTGGTAATACAAACACTGCTATTTCAGATGTTAAACCAGAAATTGCTGTTATTTCGTATAATTATATTATTATTTATGTATAGAATGGGTATTTTAGATATGCTTCACCAAGTAACCAATCAAATCGATTCAAAAGATGTGTTTTCTTACATGTCTATATCTTATAACAATGAATTTGATTATCCAGGAGGGAAAATAGTATTAAGTGAAACTCAATATTTGTCAACATCAATGTATATTGTTGAAATGCATAATGATGCTGGTAATAAAAAATATTCACAATATTCTCCAATTGGAATGAATATTAAAAGTCAACCGATGGAAGTTTATGGTGTTATTCCACTGCAAGAATGTTCATTTATATCTAATCCAATTGATGGCTTAGTTGATAATGATATAATTACTGTTCTATTGATTAATAATATTCATAATTCAATGAAATATAGAGGAATTCATACAAGATTGGCATTTAAACAATTGATTTCTTATATTAATAATAATGAAGGTGGATTATTAGATAAACAGATTTATGCATTGTTTTTGGATGATGATGATAATAATATGTTAGAAAAAGTATAAATTTCTTCATAATTCTATGTTTTTTTCTTTTCTTTTATAGTTGAAGAATATGATTGAACAATATTCTCTATCGGCAATATTTATATCTTCAGAAAATGATATTAGAAACACAATTATTAACTGTGATGGAATAAAGAATAATAATAACATCATGTTCTTTGATATTGAACCAAATGAAGGTGAAAACTGTAATCATGATATTATATTTGTATCTATATTTATTTATTATATATTATATATTATATAGGGTAATATGATGAATAATAATTTCGCACATGAAGCACTTCGTTATTTTCAAAAGACTAATGTTGATAGTGTTTTCTTAGTTGGTTCAATAGAAACATTTGGAAAGAACACAAAGAAGATATTAAATGATTTATTCATAAAGAATGGAATGAAGATAATAGGTAACTATGATATGACTAAAACGAATGATTCATCTTATTTAATTCAGACTTTAGAGTATTATGCTGGTAATTATACGAATGGAATGTATGTGCTTATAACTGCAGAACAGAAGTACAATGATAATATATTTAAAGCACTAAAAGCTGCTAATTTTACAAAAACAAATGGTTGGTATATAATGTCAGTTACGTTGGATGATATTCAAATACATGAAATTGGAGGAGAATATGTATTAATTTTGATATATATATGTATATATATTAATAGTTAAGTGGTTATATGTATTTGGCTCACTATTTTGATTCAATGAAAAATTCACTTTTAGAAGGAATAAAACTTTCAATAAAAGAACAGACAGGTGTAGATGAAAAGCCAATATCCAATCATATTGCAGTATTATGGAATATGATGAATGTCTGGAAAGAAGTATATTTTATTTATTTATTTTATTTATTTAAATTAGTCTGTTGATTTATGTAGAAACTCAACTCCAGCAGCTTATAAAGAATTTATCTATCATCATCCGCTTTCTATTAGTCCTGGAGGTGTTTATACTGTTAATTATAATGGTTATACTGATTTCATGGCAAGAGAAGCAATAATTACATATAATCCTACATCAAAAGAAATAGGTAATATTATAGTATATGAAACTTCATTTACACAGTCATCCAATATATTTTCAAATAATTCAATCACTTGCAGTTGGAAAGATCCAAGTAATCCAATAAAACCCATACATAATTACAAGATTGGTATATTATTTGATATTCAAACTACACAAGGATTTATTCATTACGAAAATGTCCAAATGATGGCTGAAATACTGAATGAAGAAGGAGGTATTAATGGTGTAAATGTTGAATTAATCACTCCCAATACATCAATGAGTAATTATTTAGAGAATATAACAGCAATAATTGAAGAAATGAATAGTGATCCTGATTTAATTGCATTTATTGGTACATCTTCACCAGAAGAAAGAGAATTAGTAAATCCAATATTAAAGGATATTGATAAATTATTATATGTGTTTCTAAGAGGAGAAGGTGAAGTTAGTTACTCTAATATTGTATTTATGAATACTATTCCATCTCAATTAATTGAATATCCATTTACTGTTATAGCAGGTAGATCTATTGGAGCTAATAAGATATTATTATATGATGAAAATATACCATTTTCTAATGCAAGTTATGTTTATCTCAAAGCATTAGCTGCTCAATTGAATGTTCAATTTTCTGAGACAATAAAAGTAACTGATACTACAGATTATGATGTTTTAGTTGATGGTTGGAAGAGTGGTACATGCAAAGATAATAAATGTTATATATTATTGTTAATTAAACAAAATACTGAGAAACTATTCAACTCTTTTTATACTAAAATGGATGCTGATAAACATAAAATTGTAACATTTGATATGATCAAAAGTGATATTAATGATGTAGCTAATCCATTAGTTCTAGATAAACATTATTATATCAGTAGTTATTTATCAACCAGTAAACTTGCTACAAATACAATCATTACAGATTTAGTGAAGAAATATAAAGGAGAACCTTCTAAACTGTTAAACGAAGAAACTGTAAGTGTGTATAATATTTTAAATACATTAGTGTCTGTATATGAGGAGATTGATGTGAAATCATCAGCAGATAATGTGAAATTGGTATTATATGCTACAAATATTGATTCACCACAAGGAACAATGAAAATAAATGAGAATAATATTGCTTATTCATACAGTAGTATTATTTTATTGGATGATAAGAGAGGTGGTAGTACTTATTCAATTTATCCATTATCAATTGAACCAGTTGTTTATTCTTCATTAGTATATTATCATATATTATTTTTTAATTATTTATTTTTTCAATAGTTGAATGATAATGTTTATTATGAAGTAAATTATGCCTTAGGGTTGTAAAAACTGAAGAACAAATCATTGGAGTTGCTTATATATTGGATCTATCATCAGAACAAGGTTATAATAACTATCTAATTGGTAAATATTACATTGATAAGAATAACGCATTAGGAAGAATAAAGAATAGAAAAATAGTAAGTGAAATTCACAATTGTCCAAGTGATTCAGATAAAGCTGCTGGTTTAATAATTAATTTACATCAAAGAGGATTTGATATTATCATAGGTGGATGTAATCCAACAGTTAGAAAATATATCAGAACATCAATTGAATCTTTAAACATGATATTGATTTATACTGGAAATAACAATGGTAGAGAATGTTCTAAGAATATATTTTATGCTTCAAGTTCACCATCTCAACAAATATATAATTCTATTTTACACTTTTATTGGAAAGAAAATAGAGACTTTTTTTTTTTATATCAAAATAGAGATATTTGGTTGGATATGATTAATTTAGTTAAGACAATGTCAGTTGCTCATAATTACAATATCAAATATGAAAAGGTATTATCATCTGGATTGACTAGTCAAATAATCACATTAATTATAGATGAAATAATGTCAATATATTCAGAGGGAATTCCTATCTTCATTATTGTAGAAGCTGATTATATTGATATGATAATGAAAGCTTCCAATAGTGGTGAAAAGAGAGATTTATTTCCAGTTTATGCTTTCCATCAAGATGGTGTTAAATATAGTAAAGGAACAGAGAATAATTATGTTTATACAGCCTATATTTCAGACGATACAAATAAAGAATTTGTGGATGAATTTCATACATTAATGGGAAATGACCAAGATCCAACTTATTTTGATGTATTATCAGCATCAGTAGTAATTTGGTTGTGTGAAACATTAGGAAATTCAAAATCACTTAGTATAGATGATATTAGAAGTGAATTCTATAAAACAGAAACAGATACACCTTTAGGTAAAGTCATATCAAGAAAGTGCAATCATATTTCACAGAAACAAGTGTTTGGTGTAGTTGATGAAGATGGTATTATCAGATTGAATGAAATAATTGCACAATCAGCTCCAGGTGATCCTTGGAGAACAGATTCTGATTTTTATCCATACACATTATGTGATTGGTTATCTGAAACAAATCCAGGTGAAAAAGTAGTATTAGATACTTATTATATTGGTATTTTATTCCCTGATAAATCATATTATAAAAGAAACGCTTTATTAGTGAATCAAGCAATTAGAGCAACAACTGAAGCTATTGATTCTTATAGTAAAGACTTCTTATTATCTTCAATTATATTACCTTTAACATCGAATTATAGTAAAATACCTGAATTAGTGAAGAGTTATATGGATAAATATAATATATCTTTATTTGTAGGTGGTTGGGATACTGAATCAAGAAATGCGATTGATTATGAAATGAAAGAAATCAACAGATTGTTAGTATATCCCTATAATTATGAAAGTAGAGAGTGCTTAAGTCATACTTTATATTTAGGAACACCGTTTTCATCTTATTATGTATTTGGCAATTGGATTTTAGACTATGATTCTTCATCTGTTATTATATTATATTCAAGTTCTACAACATCTAGAA
>NGBS01000420.1:0-15907 GCA_002245135.1 Proteromonas lacertae | reverse complement strand
CTCTATGTCGATCATCGCATTTACAACCATAAATTCTATCATTTAGATATCCACTATAATCTTTCAATTCTACATTTGATAACAATTCACTTAGTAATACACATCGACCATTTCCATTACAATTATTTGGACATTCTATTCTATCACATATTCTTCCAGTAAATCCATCAAAACATTGACATTGTCCTTTTTCTATCACATTTACCTTGACCACTACATTCTATTGCACCAAAAAATACATCGCTTGGTCTTACAGTAAATCGAAGTGGTTCACCTGAATATGTTGATAATGATCTTAATCTTTGAGATGTTGTTGGAAGTTGTAGTTTATTGATTGTTTTAATTATTAATGTGTTTTCGTTATTTCTTACACTAGCTATTATATCTGAATCTATAAATGTAACTCCACTATGAACTTCTATTGTCATTCCAGGATTGGCATTTCTCATAAATAATGCACTAACTTCTTTACTAATATCAACAGGTAAAACTAATTCATTTTTCTCTTTATATATGTTAAGTATATTTCCTTTGTTTTATTTGCATCATAATTAACTGATGGATTTCCATCTTTATCTTTCACATCGATTGGTTTTCCATCAATTGTACCATAATACCATTTACCTTCTGCATCTTTTGTACAACTTTCACCAATATCTAAACGATTAATTGACATTCTTGATTCCATTTTTGAAGATTTTGAAGCTGGGAAACAAATATTTCCTTCAGCAGCTTTTGTAGTAAGTTCTACATCAGCAGTTATACTACTAATTGTAGAAGTAGTATCTTTTGTTAATTCTTTTCCATTATTTGCATCAGGATCATAACATACTAATGGAATTGTAGTTGGCTTTACTTCGAGATAGTATATTAATTCATTAAATGCTTCTCCATATCCTTTCCATATTATTTTCCCATCTTTTTCAACAACAGATTTAGCATATAATGATAAATCATTTCTTTTAAATCTAACTTCACAAGTCAAAGTATCACCTTTAACCACATCATTTTGGACTGATGAAATACATATTATCTCTATTATCTGTAATCTTTGTTTCGTTATTATAATATATAACATCTACTACTCCATCCCAACCTTGGACATTATTATGACAATAAGAGATCCACCTTCTAAATTTAAACCTAATCCTTCCATAAACAATGAATTTACAACATCTTTATATTCAGTAAATGAATACTTTATTCTATATCCTTCATCTGCCAAGTTGTCTTAAGGTAATAGCAGTTACTATATCTAAAATTGGAGTAGTTTTTACTATTACATATCCTTCATCACTTTTAACATATTCACTAATTAATGCCGTTCCTTGAAAAACTAATTTTATATCTTTATAAACTTCAACATATACATTTATTTTATTATTTTCATTTATGATATTTGTCACTGTTTCAGGTTTTGTCTTAGGAATTGGAATTGGTAAAACAGTTGATTTACCATCACTTGCATTTTCTTTGATTTTTCTACAATAATATTTGATATATCTTCACCAACATCAAGATTAAGTATTGGTGTTATTTCATCCTTTTCAGGTGTAGATGTTGTTGGTATTTCCACTTTTACTTCATTATCTGCTGGAGTATTAATTACCCAATCATTACCTTCTTCTTTGTATAACTTTGATGCATCTGAGTCTTTAAAAGCAAAATCATTAACACCAACTTTATACACTAAATAACAAATTGTATCAGCATTTGGTGCAGAATTATCAAATGTAAAAACAACATCATTAGAAATAGTCACAGTAGTTGTTTTCTTCTAGTTTTGAACCTATATAACACATGAATTTCTTTGCCTTATCTTATCCATTCCCATTAAAGTAACTGCATTTCCATATCCTGTCCATGTTATTGTATTACTTGTTACAACAGCACTATTATATAATGATAAATCATTTCTTTTATTTGTTACAATATAACTTGAATAATCACATTCATCTTTAATTTCTTCACTATATTTAATATAACATTCTTGTGGTGTATAAGATAATACATCGCCATTTATTTTAGATTCTACTCCATTACATGTTTTAGTAACTATTACACTTCCACCTTCTTTTCCTAAATTCAATTTCAATAGATAATGATGACATATAATTTTGTCATTATCACATTCATTATTCTTTGTTATTTTATATTGTACTACTAATCCTAAATTACTCTTATATTCATTAAATTCAGTTTTTAATTTCAACATTGCTGTTGATAATGTTATATTGTATATTTCATCATTACTATCTTTATCAATTGATGTAATAGCTGCTGTTTCAATAGAAAGAGTAAATGTGGTAGGTTTATCTCTTACTACTAAACTCACTTCTAATATATTATTAACTATAATTAATTGTTTAAATTCATCAGATGGTATAAATAATGGGAATTTTGATGTTGAATAGTATTGATCAATAATTGATTGTATTTTATAATATCCAACAGTAACTACACCATTAACTAATTCTACTCTATTCAGATAAATATCCTTCATATAAAAATTATTATTATGAACATCCTTAAAAAATGTATTACATTTATCACATTTATTTGAATTTATATCAATAGCTGTACCATCAAAATTTATCATTAAATAACAAATATCACCATTTGCAGAACCAGTAATAGTTATTTGTGTATTGCCATTATCATCAGCTAAAGTTACAGTATATTCTTTCAATTCACCGAAATTTGTTTTTTCTTCATTATAACATCTTGCTTTAAATTCTGGAGGAGAAACTGATGGGATAGTTAATCCAAGAGCAGTTAATATTTCTGTAAACCCTGTCCATACTATTGGACTTGCTGCTCCTATAATTATATCCATATAACTAGTCATATCTTTAATATCACTATCTTGTACTTTTTCACATTCTAAATCCAAAGGAAATAATTCACTTTCTTCATCACACCCTTCTACATAAGGATCACTACACATTGTCTTAGTATAATTAATATATGTAATAGGTGTAGGAGTTTCAACAACTGCATATACTCTACCATGTATATCTTTATTCTTACCACACACAATATCACAACTTTTACAATCCAATTTATATGATTTTGGAACTTTGTATATTTTTAAATTATTATCTGATTCTATAACTGCAATATTAACATATTTTGTTACTGTTAATTTTAATTTATATCTATTATCATCATCAGCTAACATTCTTGCTTTAATACTATCAAACTTCAATTCTTTATCAATCTTTACAACAAATGATGTTTTATCATAACTCACAACATTTGCATCAGTAACTGGTGAAAATATACTTGCATCAGCATCAGCATCTGCTTTATCCACTACTTTTACACTCAATTTTGCTCCTTTTCTTAAAGCTTTATAAAAGTTATTAATATCTGTATTCTTTTCATCATCCTTTTTAGGTGGTAATTCTATTTCTTTCTTTTCATTATAATTATTAATAATAAATCGAGTTAATGTACTATCAATTGTCATATCGAATGAAGCAACAGTAACATCACTGTGTGTTTTATCTTTGAATAATAATTGATTCTTTTCATATGAAAAACCTTTACATTCATCACATTGTCCATCTAATGATTTTGTATAATTTAATACTATATTTTCACCTTTTTTATTCACCATTAAAAAGCATTTGTCATCATTAGCTAAACTATCTTTTACTTTACCTTCTGTTATTGTAATAATTATGTCATTTGTATGATCTTTATCTGTTGATTTAGCAATTGTTGCAGAATGACTATACAAAAATCCATTTACATTATCTGTTGGATGATAACATAATACATCTAATTGATTAGAATCTATTTTAAATCCCATTGTAGTTAATATTGGAGCATAATTATCCAATGTTATTGTTGATTTTGTAAT
Source organism: Proteromonas lacertae (assembly GCA_002245135.1). Lineage (NCBI taxonomy): Eukaryota > Bigyra > Opalinata > Proteromonadidae > Proteromonas > Proteromonas lacertae. The sequence continues at coordinate 12,039 of NGBS01000420.1, read as the reverse complement.
ATCAGCTATTGTAATATCAATATAACTTGTCATATCTTTCTTTGGATTAGTTGGAGTAGTACAAGTTAATGATTTTATTTCAGCGATAGTAGTTGTTATAGTTGCTTCATCTCTCACATCATCTGTAACATATTTATCGTATTTCACATGCATTTCATTAGAATTGTATGATAAGATTGTAGCAGTTGCAGAAACACTAGCATCATCATTCTTACAGGTTAAATCACAACTTATTATATCATCTGCACCACATGTATATTTACTATTCACTATTTTAAACACTGGAACAGTATTAGTATTAATATTAAACTCATAGGTAATTTCAACAGCTGGTTCTTCTGAAGCACCATCTTCTAAACGTCTGGAAGGTGTTTTAGATAGAAATTTCTCTTTTTCTTTCAAACTACGGATTACAACAGTATTACTTCCTCCTGCTGGAGCACTCGTTATTAATTTGTTTAGTGAACCAGTAAATACATTAAATGGAGCACCACGAGGACACAAAGCTAAATAGAATAGATTTTATTCAAATGTATAAATAAAAATACCTTCACTACAATCAGCGCCTGTATATCCTGCTGTAGAATTTTCTACACTTGATAAACCTTGTTTATAGCAATTACAGGTTAAATCAAGAGTACACTTACCGTGACCACTACATTCGTTGGGGCATTCACACGAGACAGCAAGAATCAACAGCAAAAACAAAAATAGATTCATGATTAGCTTAAAAAATCAACAATTCAATTCAACGAATCTATCAAAAACCCTCTATTTTTATAAACATTTTTCATTAAAAAACTCGATTAAATAAGTTTCTAATTATTTTTATCTTGAATATTACCATACAATACATTCAAATCATCATATTCCTTCATACCTTCGCTATTCAAACTTGGTTTCACCGATTTAAATGCATTTATCACATCTTCATAATTAATAGGCCTTAAATCAGATAAGCTTATCGTTTCCAAATTACTTTTTTCTCTGATTGGACCTAAGGATGCATCTGTACACAAACTATAAATATCAGCACAAGAATATCCTTCTGTCTTATCACTCAACATATCATATTCATTCTCACTAATCATACTATCATTCTCATTCAATAATTTACTCAATAAATACTTCCTAGCCACCTTATCAGGTAATGGAATATACAATTTCTTCACAAACCTTCTCAAAACAGCATCATCTAAATCCTGGGGTCGATTTGTGGCACCAATTAACAAAACTTTACAATCATCACTATCACTTCTTACACCATCCAATTGAACCAAAAATTCAGTTTTAATCCTTCTAGTAGCTTCCATATCTTTATCATTTCTCTTCGTCAATAACGAATCAATTTCATCAATAAATATAACACTTGGTGATTTCAATGCAGCAACTGCAAATAAAGTTTTTACCATCTTCTCACCATCTCCAATCCATTTACTCGTTAAAGCTGAAGATGATATTGAATAAAAAGTTGCACCACATTCATGTGCAATTGCTTTTCCAATCAATGTCTTCCCTGTACCAGGAGGTCCAAATAATAATATTCCCTTTGGTGGTTTTCTTAATCCTGTGAATAAATCTGGTCGTTTAGATGGTAATATAATCACTTCATTAATACATTTCTTTGCATTTTCTAATCCTGCTATATCATCCCAAGTAGTTGGTTTTTGATCATTAATTACTTCATTTTGTATAGTTTCTGCCATCTTTATATCGACGTTTCTTTGTTTTAATATTTCTTCTTCTTCTTCAGTGAATATTCCTTCAGGTTGACTTTCATTATTATTGTCTTTATTATTATTTGAATTGTTTCTTAACATTCTTCTACCACCTAAACACTTACCTCTACCTGTATATCCATTATTATTGCTATTATATAAACTATTATTATTACTACTTTCTTCTATATTATCATTATTATTGCTATTTCCATTTCTATTATTCTTTTTGTTGATTAGATATTGTTTTTTGGCTGATATGAATGGACCAGTGTTTTCTAGTTTTCGTTTAGTGGATGGTGAATTATCTGATTGACTGTCTGATGGTGAATTAGTGTTTTTAGAAGATAAGGAGTTTATAAAGAGTTGTTGCGATGATTTTGAGAGTGGTTTTAGTTTTGTTGGTAAAAATGGATGTGGATTGTTAATAAATGAGTATAAAAGCATTTGATTTTCAAAATCTGGAGGTAGAGCTAGCTCTTGTGAAGGATTTTTATTATTTATAAATAACGGAGAGTTAATTATTTCTATAAGGTATATTAAATATACAATACTATTAGTTAGATGTGATATTGAAGAGCAAGATGATGTATTTAGCAAAATAGGTAAAGCATTCGTTTGGTTGACTTGAGAAAGCGTTTTAATGAATTGTATTATTTCTTTCTTTCGATTTTCTTGATCTGACATACTAATTATATAATGTGATTTAAATAACACACTTTGGCGGTCTTTTAAATTATGTTTCAAAAATAAACTCGTTTTAAAATATAGCCGTTTTTATTATTCAATTTTAATTTTTGCTTTTTTATATGGGAATAAGGGAATATTTATTGATAGCAATATGTTTAATACTATATTTCAACTTGTCAGTTATACGAGTGCAGTTTAGTCCAACAGAAGCTGTAACAAATCCTCCAGTTAAGAGTTTAAGTGTCCCAATAGGTAGTTTTCCTGTTATACTTGAGAGATTAAAAAAGATGGCAGTTTCTGGGACAGTTATTATTTCTTTCTTTGATAGTCTCATTTGGCAAGAGTTTTTATATTTCTACATCCATTCCATCAAATCTAATAAGATCACTAACTTTATGGCATTTTCATATGATAGACCTGGTGTAGATTTATGTTTAGAAAACAATTTCGAGTGTGACTTATGTTTCACAAACCGAACAGTCAAATCAATAAACGACAATACCTACCAATCAACAGGATTTTTGGAAAGAATGTTTATAAGAAATGAAGTAATTTGGGAATTATTAAAAGCTGGAATGGGTTTAATAGTGACAGATGTAGATATATTATACTTGAAGAATCCAGTAGAATATATAATATCAGGAACACATGATATAGCTACATCTCGTAACAAAAGAACAGGTGAATTAAATGGAGGATTTTTGTATAAATATATATAATAATAAAATGAAATTTATATATAAATAGTTTCTTAAGAAATAGTCCCAATGCTCTTCGGTTATTTGAACGTATAATGTCACTTCATCCTGAATATCCAAAAGATAATGATCAAGACCTTCTGAATCGTGCAGTGAAAGAAGCCAAATCTTATGCTGATATAAAGAAACTACCAGGTAGACAATTTTGGAATGGTTTAGAATTCTTTGAATATCAACACATATTCTTTGCTGAACAGTTTGAATGTAATGATTGTTATACAATTCACAATAATTGGTTATTAGGATTTGAAGCTAAAGAATATAGATTAAAAGAATTACATTTATATAAGTTTGATTATGATGGTTATTATTCATCTGAAAACAATAATTATTTATCAGTTGATTATGATGAACAAGAGCGAAATTTAGAGTATAAATATATAAGAATATATATATTGAAATAGAAATGATAAAATGACATTAATGTTGGGTTTATATTTAGCTAATATATCAAATCGTATAATGATATTACCTAGATTGAAATGTTATAATGTAAAACGAAAGAATAATCCAATATGTAATAGTGGTGAAACTGAATGTAATATGTTAGTTCATTGGAATATAAAGAGATTCAATTCAGTATTTAAATCAAAATACAGAGAATCAGTATATATATACATATTTGTAATTAATTAGACATTTTTAACTCATCCATTTACTTCAACAAAAGTGAAAAATGATATAATTCCACTATTAGTCGACAATTCAAAAGAAATAAAAGCATTAGAGAATGATCATAAAGTATATAAAGTTCATTTTTCTAAATTATCATTGGAATTTATACCTGAATATTTTGTGAAAACATTGGAATATAGTTTATGGAAAGATAATTACAGGCAAATGACTCACATGAAGAAAATTAATTAAACAAGATATTTATTTATTTATTATTATGTTAATTTTTAGTAAGAAATGTAAAAATAGTAGAATTCTTCAATAATACTATTTTCATATATATCACACAATAAGATAGATATTCTAATTATATCAACCTCCATCTCTTTTTAGATCAATAGAAAACTAAACATCAAAAATTATTCAAATTCTGTCATTTGATTGGCTAAATTAGGCTTGACTTGATTTGATTGAAAATTTATAATCCTTAATATCTCGCTTAATAGTCTTTAAACAATTATATGGATGAAAGTATAAATAGAAGTAGAGGTAGAGGTAGAGGTAGAGGTAGAGGTAGAGGTAGAGGTAAAGATGTAGATAGAAATGAAGTTAAAGATAGAGATGGAGGTGAAGTTTCATCCGGAAGTGGAGATACTGGTTGTGGTAAAGGTATACAAAGGCAAAGAAGTCCTAAGAAGAATAATGTTACTCCTAATCCTGCACCAAAAAAAAGAACAAAACCAGATTGCACAAGAGATAATAATGTTGTAAGATCATTAGAGAGTGAATTTGATGGAGATGGAGGTAGTTTTGCAGATAGTTTTAGATTTACTCCTTCTACTGTTGCTATACCACCGGATGAAAGAGGAGGTAGAGATAGAGGCAGAGATGAAGATGAAGATGGAGGTAGAGGTGCAGTTGTAGCCTATGATGGAAGTAGAGATAGAATTAGATTTTCTTTGCCATATAATATTAATGGTGAAAGTAGAGAAAAAATTAGATTTTCTTTGCCATATAATATTAATGGTGAAAGTAGAGAAAGAATTGAATTTTTATTGCCATATATACTAGGTAGATTTGCAGGTAATATTACTCCTACTATACCATCATCAAATAGTTTCTTAGCTATTACAAACAATGTACAACCTAATGATTTAACATCATCAGATAATTTTGTGAAGATTATAAACAAAATGAGTGCTGTTTTTAACACTGATAGAACAAAGATAGAATATTTAGAATTTACAAAAGCTGATGTTGATGTATTTCAATTCCCACTTAAAAAGATTTTCGTCAGAGAATGTTATGATAAGATGTTTAATTACATTTGCATATGTTTTTCACATTATGGAAATATTATAATAACAGGTCAACCAGGTATTGGCAAAACCTCGTTTATTTATTATTTATTATACAAATTAATGAATAATAATGATTGGAAATCACAATACACAGGTGGTGTATATGTTTATAAAGGTAAGAAACATGGAAATCCAAAAGAAGCCAAAGTATATAAATTAATAAAGGAAGAAGGAGCTGGTTATAGTCTTATTGAAATTAAAGATATTATAAATACCTCTGATATACACAAATCAATAATAATAGTCGATACTTGTAATTTTGATTTTGAATATGATAATAAAGTTATCTCTATTAGTTCTCCAGATGAGAATAATAATTCAAGTCATAAAAACGATGATGATGATATTGAATTGTATTTTGAATCATTAGAATTTGAAGAAGTTCAGAAATGGTTTAAGAGTTGTATTGGTTTTGATTGTGTTGATGTTGAAAGTAATGAATTTAAAGATGTTTGTGAAAGATATGGTAATATTCCCAGATTAATATACTATAATTATTTATATACAATGAATTATAGAAGAGATTATTGGAGTTATTATAAACAACTGATAGATAGTGTTGAAGGAACAGAAGGTTATAATACATTTTTAGATCATTATTTGGATAAAGATTATTTGAAAAATAAAGATTTATCAAATATTATATTAAAATATGATTTTACAACGAAGAATCACCCTTTTTTAGGTGAAATATATGAACCAAAACCACATTTGAAATTTATATCAACATATGTTGAAGATTATATTATGTGCAAATTCTATCCTCCTAAAGATTATACAGAATATAATGATCTAATAAAAAAATATAGTATAATGAATGATGACGATGAAATGAAGAGATTTGCATTGAAACATCTCAAAGCATATGAATTAGCAACAAACAAAATCGTAATAGATAAGAAAGATGATAATTTCCAATTTAATTCAACGAAAGAGATATCAATATATCATCCAGAAGGTTCAGAAGATTTTGTATATTTTATATTGGATAAAAAGAATTATTTTGATTTCATTCTTGATGGAGTGTTTATAAAAATACAAACATAAATATGTAGATGTTAGTAAATTAAGTAGGGAAGAATCAATAAAAGTATAAACAATATTATTATTTATATAATATAATAGGAATATAGTGAGAATGAATATGAAGATTTTCATTATGCAATAATAGATGAAAACATATCAACGGGTAATATCCATACAATGGAATTAGGAATAAAAGAAAAAGATACAGAAAAAGATAGTAAAGATGATTCTTATGATAAAATGAAAGTGGTTGAATTAAAAGAATTATTAAAAATCAAGGATTAAAAGTAAGTGGCAAGAAGGCTGATTTGATTGAAAGATTAAAAGCTTACAGAAAAGCAGTAGAAGAAGCACAAAAAGCAGCAGAAGTTGTAGAAGATAATAATAATAAAAATAATAAGGATGTAAATTACAATAAATCAACAGAAGAAAAGAAAGAAGATGATAGTGGACTTCCACCTCCATTATATAACCTACCAGAAGGAGTGAATATAGAAGTATTTACGAAGAATAGTATAAAAATCTGTTTAATGCGAGAATGTTATTATAAAATGTTACATCATATATGTCCTGGAGATATTATTGATATTAATTATCCATACCAAAAGAACTACTTAATATTTGGTCATAAAAAAATTGGTAAAACAGTCTTAGCTGATGTTATAAAAGAACATATTCATCAACACAATCCAAGTATTGAAATAATTACTATTAGTAAAAAAAAACAGCATAAAGATACTACTCCATTAAAACCATATATAGTAATTTCTGATGGAGAAGTAATTGGAGAAGATGATTATGCTGATGCAAAATGATAATATTAATAGCCACTCCAACTGAGAAAGAGTATAAGACATTTCAAAGCAAAAGATGTCCACTTGTGATGTATATACCTCCATTTACAAAAGAAGAAATCGAAAAAGTAATAATTCTGGAAAATCCAAAATATAAATTATATCGAAATTATCCGAATTATTTCATGAATAAAAGTGATTTAGATTTACATGTAATGAAAATGGCAATTGCTGAAATATATACAAATGAAAAACCTGATATAAACAATATAAATTCATACTTAGAAGTTCATAGGAATGAAATAAATTCACATATTCAACAGAAAATAAAAGATTTATTAATCTATTATAACGAGAAAATAAATATCTTCAGGAGAAACTACGAATATTATGGTGGTGTAATAGCAAATAAAAAACACGATGAAGAAAAAATAATGGCTCAAATAGGATCAATTGAAACTGTAAAACACTTAATTAAAGGAATTAATATATCATCAATGTCGAAAGTGAAATATGATGATATATTAATCTATGAAACATTTGAAGATGATATTACTAAATCTGAAAATTTAACGTTTATATCTGAAAGAATAAAAGAAATAGTGATTGATTTTTTTTTTAAAATAGATTCAAAAGAAAAATGCATAGAAATGATAGATTTATTGTTTAGATTAAAAAATGGAAGTATAAAAGGATGTATATATGAAAATGTTGTATTTTATTTGATGAAAAATAATAATAAATTCAAAAAATGGGTTATAGATGTTATGAAAACAGCTGATAAAAAGTTTACAGAGATATGTCCAAGAGGTGAAATTATTGTATATGAAGTGAAAAGTGGTAATAACATTAAAGATGCTATAAAATCTAATCACCTGCTAGACTTAAGTTACAAGTCCAATTTCCCGATATTGACGGGATGATTGGTCCTTTTGGTATTCAATTTACTATTAGTAATAGCCATACTCTTGCAGCTGAGATGGTTAGAATACTACAACATGTATACAAAGACTATTTTCTTACTAGTAAGGCTATTACAAGCAAAAGTCCATTTGGTTTATTCTTTATAAGTCCAAAAGATGATGTTAGTATTACTGAAGTAAAGAAGAGAAGTAAAAAATCTATCCTCTGTATTTTTCAAACATTTATCCAAAAGAAGGATTAACGATAATGAAAAAGAAAAGTTAATTATACAAGCGAGAGTAACTGCAAAAACATCACCATCAAATTTGAATCATTATTAGAAGCTTATAAAGAATTACCATAAACTTCAACCAATTTCTAATATTTTTGCATAAATGCAATGATTTATTATTATATTAACTGTATTCACATATTTTTATTTCTTTTTTCAATTTAAATTCACAATTGTTGTATTAAATTAAAGCAAGGAATAATTTTTAACAATGTTTAACATAATAATATAAAGTGAAGAAATAATTCCTTGCTTTTATTCTTCAATTCAACACCATTTGAAGAATTCTTCTTATCATTGTTCAAATTCTACTCCACAGCTGGTAATATTGATATTCAATGTAATTGAGATTAAAGATAATTGAGTTATCAATAAGGTTTTGTAATCTTATCACAATATCTATATATTATATTAATAATATAATTATATATACAACATTGATTACTACTGATTTACCATAAGAAGAGAAGGAATATTTCAGCATATAGTTCAATATAGAAACTAGATGGAGATAAACCTTCTACACTCTCAGCTGAAAAGACTTTTATGATTTGAGGTAATTTATATATTGAACAGAATATTATCATTCCATATCATATACAAATCACTACCTTTAAACATGGAATATACAGGTAATTACCATCATATACAACTATTCTTACAGACACTTCACATCATTTATTCACTATTTTCTAATACTTTACTTTATATTATTCTTTTTTTTTACTGTTTTTGAATAGCTTTAACAAACTAATTATTGCATCAACTGCATAAGCTGATTACAATATCACTAATAAAATTCCAAAAACAATCTATTAAAATTTGAATATGTTAATTTCATAAATTGTTTTCATTAGCAAGAATTGAGAAAAATATCTCTAATACAAAAATACAATATGAAATACAAATAAAAATGTATTATTGATATTTTGAATGATGAAAGACTAATATATAACAAAGAAGAATAAATTCATAATATAATGATAATAAATATGTGATTAATGAAGTAAATGTAGATTTATTTAGAGTTTTGAAAATTGTTTAGTCATCAAATCCTTTCACATTAACTTTTTCTTCTTTTATTATTCATTAAAATCTATTTTTTCAGACTAATGATTAAACTTAACTTTTGTATAATGAGAATTTCTAAATTTTGTAGAGAGTCAAACATTGAATCAAGCTTATTTAATAATTTTTCTAATATTTTCATACAGAAGCAATGAAATGGGAATGTCCAACTTGTACGTTCTTGAATGTAATAACTAGTGTTAGATGTGAGAGTATATTATTTAGTATTTAATACTTTAGTGTGTGATACACCAAGAAGTGGAGTTTCAATAACGCAAGATGTTTTTGAAAATCCACAGAATTATATTGATAAAGAAGAACCTACTATACCTTCAGTTAATAACAATTCTTCTCAAAATCATTCTCAACAATCTCCACATACACCTGGAAGTGATATGAATCAAGAATTAGCACCAATAAAATTTCAAAAATATGTAAGATCACCACATGATATAAGTATGGATAGATCAGACCAAGGAATGTGTTTAACAATGCATCAGGTATAAATTATTGAATATAATTTAAATATATATACATAGCCTTGGGCCTCTTTACTTGTATATGGAATAAAAAGAACAGAAGGTAGAATATGGAATACTAACTATAGAGGAAGATTATGGATTCATGCTGCTGCAAAAGAAGTTGATCCTGAAGAAATAGACATAATAGAAAATACATACACAGAGTTATATTCACAAGAAGGTATTAATAATATTGAATTCCAGCGTTATATCCAACAAGTGCATTACTAGGATGTGTTGAAGTAGTAGATGTTGTATCAGAAGAAGATCTCCCAGATTCAAAGTATCCAGAGGAATTAAAAAGAGAAGGTGATTCGCCGTTTAACTTCATATGTGTTAATCCTCAGAGATTATTATTACCAGTAGAGATGAGTGGTGAACATAAAATCTGGAGAATAGCCAAAAAGGATTATTCAAAATTACAAGCAGGATTAAGACCAGCTCCAGGTCCTCATCCAGTAATGTTTTCATCAAAAGAATAATTTTATTAATGTAATAATTTATGTATGTGTTGTGTTTATACTTACAATAAAAAATAGAATATATAAAAATCAACAGATTAAAGATTTAATTATATAACAATAGACCAAGGATCATTAGGGAATGGATTAGGAACAACACCTCTTTGAATACCAGTTAAATACTGATATAGTTTATTAGTCAATTCACCAGTTTCATCTCCAGAGGTTGTATGATATTCTTTTCCTTCAAATGCAATACAATTAATAGGAGTTAATACAGCAGCAGTACCAGAACAAAATACTTCTTTTAATCTCTTTTCTTCAGCTGCTTTACATATTTCACTGATATGCATTTTTCTTTCACTCACTTTACAATTATTCCATTTTCTTAATATTTGTAATACTGAATCACGAGTAATACCAGGAAGGATTGTACCATCTAATGGAGCAGTAACTACTTCATCTTCACCTTGCTCATTTGTTAAATATACCATAATATTCATTGCCTCCACCTTCAGTGATATTTCCATCTAATAACCATAAGATTTGACTGTATCCTTTCTTTTCAGCTAATTCAGCTGGATACATTGTTGGTGCATAATTACCTCCTGCTTTAGTGAAACCAATACCACCTGGCCATGCACGCGTATAATGTGATTCAGCTTAAAAAACAATTAAATTAAAGAAATTTCTCTTCATAAAAAATAAAAAAACAATAAAAAAATGATATAACAATTTTGATAGGTTTCATTCCTGTTTTGTAGTATGGTCCTGATGGTGATAAGATAGTAAATACTTTAAAGTTCTTACTAGCATGTACACCTAATGCTGGTTCTGTACCTATGCAACAAGGTCTTATATATAATGAACAAGTTGGATCATCAGGAACCCAGGCTGAATCAAGACGAATTAACTCTTTGATACATTCTAAATACTCTGTTTCAGGTATTGGCTATGAATAATGTAAAATTGAAATGATTTGTATTTATACTTGCATACATAATCTTGCCATTGATTTATTAAATCTTTCCATATTCTTCATTGGTCTAAACATACGGATTTTGCCATTTCTATCTCTGTATGCTTTTAAACCTTCGAAACACTATTATATAATAACAACAAACCATACACATAATCCATAATGAAAGACAGATGATGCTGGATCTAAATGAAAATCACTGTAAGGTAAAATTTCTGGTTTACTCCAATTCCCTTCATGATAATTCACTTCAAGCATATGATCAGTAAAGCAATGACCAAATCCAAGTGTTTTAGGATCAGGGTGTTGTTTTAAAGTCTTTGCTTTAGTGACGATTAAATCTTTGTGTGTAAAAGAACTTGCAGCTCTAAGAAAAGCACTTGGACCTATAACACAAACTCATATCAAAAATATACGCAATGATTTGATTACGGTTCTTGATAACATTTTTGATTAAGATTTTCGTAGAAATTGAGAAGCGAAACGAATATATTTTAGAAATATTATCAGATGGAGAATGAGAGGTTGAAGAGTGAGAAAAATATATTTCAAGTAATTTATAGATGAAGAAAGAAGGAATGAGAGAGTGAAATAAAAAATAGAATAAATCAGAAAAGATTTAAAAAAAGGGTGTACATTTTCTCGATTTATGCGTGTCATCCTTGCGCAGGGGCCATGCTAATCTCTCTTGTATCGTTCCAATTTTAACGGATGCCCAAAGGGGTCCTAATTTAAACGACAGTATTATTTCTATATATATAGTTCAATTGAGCGTTTGAATAAATTTATGGGTTAGAGTATTTTGAATTTTTGTTTTAAATGAGTGATCTAAAGATGGAATATGAACAATTAA
>NGBS01000165.1:0-15430 GCA_002245135.1 Proteromonas lacertae | reverse complement strand
AAACCTATAGATGTAAGAATTAAAAAAAAATCAAGATGGAGGAAGTAGAGGGTATGGATTTGTGACTTTTAATAATAAAGAAGAAGCTGACAAAATAATAGAGCAATTCAATAGATCAATAATGAAGGAAAGACCAATCGAATTAAAAAATGGCAAATCCAACAGTATATTATTCTTAGGAGGAATTCGTCGTAATTGGAAACCAGAGAGAATAACAGAATTAGTTAAAAACACCTTAGCTAATGTATACAAAGTGATATATGTAAGTGATGCTTCAGATGTTAATCAAAACAGAGGATATTGTTTTATTCGTTTTGATGATCGTGAAAGTGCAATAAGAGCATTGAACAGAATAACAAGAGAAGATTTCTTACTAGGAGGACAAAGAGTTAAAGCGAATTGGGCTGATACTCAATCAGACTTTGAGTCAACAGATGGAGTAAATGTATATATTTTATATTTTATATTTTATATATTTTCTAATAGAAAAGAGCATTGTACGTTTATCCAATAGATAATAACATCGATGAACAGAAATTGAATGATATTTTTAAAGACTATGGTGAAATAGAAGTGGTATTAGCTAGGAAATTGCCTCGATCTGTAAGACATGATTTTGCATTTATTAATTTCAAATATGAAGAAGATGCATTGAAAGCCGTGAAAGATAGTAAAATCAGAAGGAAAGAATTCTTAGGTTTGAATGTAGAATTTGCTAGAAAAAGTGATAAAACAGCAAAAAATAATAGAAGGTTTATTAATCAGATGTATATGCCTCAACCTCCATTAGAACCACCACCACCACCACCACCTATCACAATAGAACAACAACAACAGATTATATCACCAACATCAGAAGAATCTTCATCACCAGGAGGATCTTCAAACACTGAACAAACACAACAGTATGCTGCACAACCACCTCCATCATCATCATCATCACCTTTACCCCCTCCAATGCCGTATATATACCCTAATGTAATGCCAAATCCATATTATTATGCGCCACCACCACCTGTACCTTCTCCATTCTATTCTTATCCAATAAATCCTATGAATTCTTATGCTTATAAGACAAAATTGTGTAGACACTATATGAATGGAAATGAATGTAGCCATGGTGATGCTTGCACCTATGCACATGGTGAAAGGGAATTAAGAAGATATCCTTTCAGAAATTATCCTATACCACCTCAAATGTAATACTTTTAAGTTAAAAAATAAAGTAGTAGTAGGAAATAAGTTTTGTAAAAAGTATTGAACTGTATGAATATGATGTATTTGTTGAGATTCAAAAAAAATAAAAAATGGTTTTCACACATTTTCGAACACCGCAGCATAACCAATTTTAGTAACGGAAAAGTAGATTAAAAATCTCATCATGTATATCAGATTAAAACGTCAAAAAAATACAGTGTTTATGGATGTTGAAAGTACTTATAATATTGGTAGAATAAAGATGAGACTGAAGAAAATCCCTCTAGTTGAAGCTCCTGAGAATGTAGATGATATTAGAATTTATCATCCAAATGATACAGTATTGAAAATAGTATTTATTATTGGAATAGACAAAACATTTAGAAGATAGAAGAACAATTGGCGATATATTAATTCAAAATGATGAAATCTTATATTATGCATTTAGAATGAGTATATTTTTGAATTGTTTTTTATTAATTTTAGCTGAAGAAGAATTTGAACCAGTTTTAACAGCAGACGAAATGCCAACAGATGAAAATGGAACAAATACAAATACAGAAGAAGGCAAAGAAGGCGAGACTAAAGAGGGTGAAGGAGGTGAAGGGACAAAACAAGAAGAGAAAAAAGAAGAACTACCTGCAGCTGCTGCATCAGCACCAGCAGAAGAAAAGAAAGAATAAGATGTTTAATAATATTCATGGTATTAGTTAGTTTTTCCTTCAAATACAAACAAATCAATATAATTTTCATTTATTTTATTATTATGTTGTTTTATAGAGTATTGTTAAGATTTTTATTAATCAAATATGATGTGTTTTTATTATAATTTCATCTGCTTTTTAAAATATGAACGTTATTTTTTTAAAAAAGAGTTTGAATAGAGTTTGAACTGTATTTATATTTTTCTTATTTTTCATAGCTTCTTGTATGCCTAAGAAGAAATTAAAGAAGAAAAAGTCATATTCAGTCGCTTTTAAAAACTTACAGCTTAAAAATAAAGTTATAACTGCTCAAGTCAATCAAGCAAGTACTTGGTTAGGAGAACAATTAGAAGTATTATAAGAATTGTAATTAATTGTTAATAGAATTCTCATAAACATTTTGAAAAAATGGCTTATTCGTATATTCACTAAATTATTATACTTATTTAGCGTCTATGGTAATATAGTACCTAATAGTGCTAATGTATAGTTATAATATTTTATACATTTCTGATAGGATACAGTCAGACCTTTAACATTAAACTCATCAACACCTGCAAGCATTCCTCCACTTCATTTAGGTCAAAGTTTAACTGTTCATAATTCAGTTAACCCAACACCATCGAATACAAATACCAGTGGTTTTTATACACAACAGGAATGGTTATCACCTCGATATAAACAAAATGTAGATCCACTTTCGTGTATATTATTATATATATATATAATATTATAATGTTACTAGTTGATGCAATAAAACAAAAAATAATAGAATCATCCAGCCGTAAAGGTGAATCATTGTGGAATAATATATTAAACAAATATATAGCATTAGATGTTAATAGAAGTAGATCTATAAGTAGAGATGATATATTCAATGTATTAGATGATTATGGTATTCATCTCAGTAGTGATGAAAAAGGAATATTATATAGTAAATACAGTATAAGGAATAGTTATTATTTAATGAATTATGTTACTTTTTTACAGGATATTTGTCCTAATCCAATGTCGTTGAATTTAGATCATATAAACAGTGCTAGAAGAACGTCACCACGTTTAAATGATACTACTACATCATCATCATCATATAATTATAATAATAGTTATAACCCATATAATGATCCAAATTTGAAGAGAGATAAATATAATGATTTTACTACTTTATCATCAACATCATTATCAGCAATGAATGATTTAAATAGAAGTCAATCAGTTCCTCCACCAACGAGATATAATGATACTAATAGCAGTAATTATAGACCATATAATGATCCATTAAATCCAAATGTGAATAATCCCAATATAAATATAAGTGATAATATTAGATATGGTAATTCATATAATACACCTTTACTTGTTCCAAATCCAATGTCTTCGTCATCATATATGCAACAATCAATACAGCCACCACCTCAATCATATTATACTAATAATTATCTTCCAAATTCATCATTATCACAGTATAATTACACAAATCAATCAATAAATGATATTATTAAAAAGTTGAAACAATTGCATGATGATAATGTCTGGATAGGAATATCAATTGAAGGTTTAGAAAAGATATTAAGTAGTTCAAATAGACCAGATTTAAATGGAATAATACACTTATTTGGTTTACCATTAAATGAAAATGAAATACAACAGATTGTATCATATTATCAAACCAAATTAAATGGTAATCCAATAGCCAAAAGAGATATTTATGAACTATTTGGAGATTTTGTTAGAGAAAGTGATTACAGTAAATTAAAACAAACAAATATCGCTTTACAAAGAGAATTATCATCATTTGATAATCAATTCTTTGATGAAATTGAAGATTTAAAGTATAAATATAATCAACAAGTATTAAGAACTCAGCAATTGGAAGATAGATTAATGACACTTTGTGAAAGAAATGGAATATCTCCAGCTTCCTTATTATCAAATTTACCTGGAACATCATCTGTAAATAAAGAAACAGAATGGCAACCTTCAAAGAAATTAGAGAAAATATTACATTTAACAAAATCAGGTAATTATATACCTGAATCTATTAGGAAATATTTAAATAGTAGAAATAATTCAGGTGAAATTGCGTTGGATAGATTATGGATACTATGTCAAGAGAATGATCCAATGCATACTCAATTAATAGATGTTAGAACATTTAAGTCTATTTTAAGATCATTATTACCTCCTTCATTGTTTATTGATAGTGATATTGAAAGATTCATAATTAAATTCACTATTCCTGCAACTAATAGTTTGAATTATGTTAATTTATGTAATGAATTAAGAATTAAAGATATGTATACAACATTAGATTCTCCATTTATTCATGATTTACAATCAACAGGTGTTGGAAGTATTTCATCACCAATACGTTCTGATACAAAGAACTATGTATTACCAGTATCACAATCTACAACTTCATTATACAATACAAACGCTATTCAACCACCACCACCACCACCACCACCACCACCACCACCAATACAACAACAACAATATAATAACTTTTACCAATCTCAACCAGCATTAAATTATAATACACTGAATGGTAATGATCCTATAGCTTATATAAGAGATTTAATACATACAGGTAGATGGCCAGGAATTGCTAAAAATGATATGATGAAGTATCTATCAAATATAAACAAAGAATTATATCAAAAATATGACATTAGAAGAATGATTGATGAATTCCATGTTCCATTAAATGACAATGATAAGCCAAGAGCAATTATTGATTCATTTGGTACAAAAGATGTGTTGAGTTTAAGAGAGGTCTTAGATAAATTTAATTGGTTAAATCCACAAATTGATTATTTATCTGCTGTTAATAATAATAGTGGTAGTAATGGAATGAGTGAAAAAGATAAAGAAGTATTAAATGAAGTTCATAAGTGTTTATTAGCTATGTCAGAGATAAATAATTGTCAATTTGATCCAAATAAAGCATTTTCACAAATTGATATTAATAAAGATAATCAAATAACATTTGGTGAATTCGTTGAGTTTTTAAATAATTCTGGTTTTACATTATATAGAACACAAATGTTAGATTTGTTTAAATATATAGATAAATCAAAAAATGGATATATTTCAAGAAAAGAACTATGCGAATTCTTTGATAATGGATTCTTAAAAAGTGGTGATCCATTATCAGCTAGAGATTTATTAAGATATTGTATACATCGATTAAGTATGCAGAGAAATGGAAATATTGATTTAAGACAATGTTTTATGAGATTTGATACAAATGGAAATGGAAAATTGTCACCTAAAGAATTTAGAAATGCATTAAACCAACTTGGAATAAATATCAGTGAAGAAAGATTTAATGCATTACGAAATGATATTGGACATGATACTAAAGGTGATATTATTATAAATGATTTAATTGATTATTATAAAGGAACTTTGGATAATGTGAAAAAACAAGAAGCTGAATCAATGATAAGAAAGAAGTTGGAGAGAATGAGAGTGAGTGGTGATTATAAATCAGTATTTAGAAGATTTGATAGAGATAATTCTAATTCAATATCCAAGAAAGAGTTTATAAAAATGGCTAAAGATGTTGGAGTTCAATTAGGAGAAGCAGATGTTCAGTATATTTATATTGTTTTTTATGTATATATTTATAATAGATGGTTATTCTCAGAAATAGATTTAAATAATAATGGTAAAATAAGTTATTCAGAATTTCAAAACTTTTTACAAAAGAATAAAGATTATTCATTCTTATCTCCCACTGATGTTATTGAAATCATAATGACTAGAATATTAGAGAAGTTAAGAAAAGATCAAAATTTCTTAAAGAAGATGTTTTCACAGAGTGATATAGATAATAACAAGAAATTGAATAGACAAGAGTTTTACTTAATGTTAAGAAGAAATATTCAAATAACAGAGGAAGAATCGGATAAAGCATTTTCTAATTTTGATAAAAACAGAGATGGAACTTTGACACTCTCTGAATTTAGAGAAGCTGTATTTGATTCAAGGAAAGTATATTTTATTATTATTTATTTATTCAATAGAAACACAATGAAATGGTGAAATTATTGACTGATTTTAAAAGAGCTGATAGATCTAATAGTGGTATGATTGGTAGAAAAGTATTTGTTGAGATATTGTCAAAGCATAGTACTAGGAAGAGTATGACGGAATTGAAGAATATAGCCACTCAATTTACTAGTGAAAGTGATGTAAAACAAGTGGATTACAGACAATTTATTAAATATAGTAATAGATTCTTATATCATTAATCATGTTAATTTTTTATTTTGATATTGTAAATGTTTATGAAAATAAAATGAACAATTGGTATATACACAATAAGAAAGACATTAAATGTCCTAATTTCACTATAAGCTTAATAATGGGACAAATATCTAACATTTAATTAAACAATGCGAGTTTAATATAACCAAGTATTCTCCCAACTATTTCCTTATATTTCTTCTTATAAAATGGATTAAATATACGTATTTTTTGATATAATTTAAGAAAATAGATTTTAAAAAACCAATATATATACATATATTTAAAAAAAATCAAGAAATTTACAAATTACCTAAAATCAGGCAATTTTAAAAATAACTATACTATTATATAGTCCAACATTAAACTCATAATATGCCAAAATTTTATTTTTCAATTCCTTCTAGTTATTGAGAAAAATCACTTCAAAGTGTTACAACCTTTCACTATGAGAATTCAAAACTATTTTGCAAATAGGACTTACATACTTGACTCAAATAGGGCTTGTCTAATTTTCACTTTTATACTTTTTTCTTTTCGTTTTTTCGTTATGTTGTAGTTTGAGTTTGGAAATAAAATTTTGTATACTTACTGATATCGTGTCCTAGTTTCAAATGAGCATAAAATAGCAAAAATTAATTTTTGACATTTTTTAATCAGAAGTTATATAACCATAAAAACTATTAAGAGTAGCTAAGATACACAGTTATAATGAATTTTTATTATAAAAAGTACATTCTATAAACAATCCACAGTTTAATTAGCAATTCTTTTGCTCTTTAGGATTCATATATTTTTATAATGTCATTTACTTTAACCTATTGTGCGAAACCTTTATAAATTGTAAATTGCGTTGTTCAATAAATTTTTAATTTAAAGATTTTCGATTTCATTAAAAGGATGCACTTAATTGGTTTTATTAGTTATCAACATGTGTTAATTGTTTTGCATATTTTGTTTTATTGTTCTATGTGAAATTAGAGAAATTAGAGATTGAAAGAGGTGTTATAAGTATAAAATGTAAAAGAATCTATTTATTGTTTAAAATAAATTATGTAGATTATATAAATTCACTTAAAATAATAGTATATACAGAGATAAAACATGATATAGTTAATACAAAAATACAAAATTTTAAGTGTATTGTCATTTACAGTAACGAATATAAATTCATAAATCACCATAAAACAGAAACAAAAAAGAAAATCCTCAATCAGCAGATTAGATATATTTAATAAATAATTATGTTTAGATTGGTGAGTATAAATATACGAAAACATAAGCTAATTAGATATAGTGGTGTTAATTACGATACTGTCAAACGAGAAACATGAAAATAAAATGGTAGTATATTGATAGATAATAATTTATGAGTATATTGAAAACGAGGCTTATTTTATATAGCTTTATATTAGTAATTTAGCCTTAATAATGTTTTAGAAGTTTTAAGAATTTCTAGATTTTTAATGTCAATAACTAATTAATATATGTGTTAGAAAAGTAGAGGATGTATAACTGTTAATATATTTTTTAGATATGTAGAAAACCATCATTGTTAACATAGAATGTAGGATATCTTGTAAATTCTATTCTTATTTCACAGGAACAACTTACAGAGGATGTAATTTAAATATTTTTGAATACATTAGTTTATCCACATTCACTAGTCAGAAAGTAATCAGAGATATAGTAATTGTAACATGGAACGCTAACCCTAACACCATGTAATATATAACAACAAAAATCTATTTATGATTAAAAGAATAATGTATGAGTAGTTTGTTTCATATATGTTTTTAGACCACAATCTGCAGCCCACTACAAACTGGTGTCTATAATCCTGGCTGTATAATTTTAAGCTTAACTTTTGTTAGTCAAATGGGAAATGGAGTATTTGAAGTTGTTTGGAAAGTGAAGATATTAACTGTAGCAAATCGTAAACAAGCAATTCAAGAAGTATTAATATTAAGAAGACTTATCCATTCCAATTTCCTTCATTATTACAACACTTTTGTAGAACAAAGTATATATATTTTTTAGTTTTTATGTAGAGGTTAAATATTGCAATGGAATGTATAGCAAATGGTGATTTAGATCAACTGATAGAATATATCAATTCAAAGAAAAGTATATCATCATATTATATTATGCATAGAGATTTAAAACCTTCTAACATATTTCTAGATGAGAAAAACAGCCCTAAAATTGGTGATTTATTAACTTCAGAGATATTACGAAGTGAGAAATATAATTATCCAGTGGATATTTGGTCATTAGGAGTAGTATTATATTGTATGATGAAATTTAACTTACCTTTCCTATTAAATAATACAAAGAAATTGAATATTTAATTAGTATATTATATTATATTGTTAATAGTGTATAAAGAAATAAAGGAATTACCATCTTGTTATAGTAATAATTTAAGAAGATGTGTAAATGGAATGTTTAAGGGACTATTTAATGATTCTTATAACAGTAACAATCAGTATTTAAAGGATACTATCAGTATAGAAGAGAAGAGAAGAGAATGAAGTGAATTAAAGTACTGTAGAAGTAATTTTAAGTATTTTATATTTATTTATTGTGTTTATATAATATTATACAACCATATACACCACCTATTGATTCTATGTACTTTTAGGAATATCTCCATAATTAGGATGAATTAGTTAAAAATATTATTACTACAAAATAGATACCTGATATATTATGTTGTAATCCAATAAAATTACGAAAATATGGAATTACCACTCAAATACCATTCACCTCCTATTCAAAAAATAAGCATACTAAAAATTTGCAAATCCCATTTCCCGGAAAATCTTATAAAGCCATTTAAATATGATTCCTCCTTCGGCTAAAAAGCTCAAAAATGTCCAATTTTGACTCAAATCTCACGAACTTTTTTGTTTTTTTAAATTCATTTTTTGAGTGATAAAGACAGATTTTTGAGTTAATAATTATTAAAATCAAAAATATATGATGTAATTTAGTAATATCTAGAAAATTAATTTAAATAAACTGACAAATGAAAAAATTACCTAAATCAGGTAATATAGTAACTAAGTATATTTTCATAGACCTTATAACATTAGTCACAATTTGTGAAATTTTTATTTTCTAATTCCTTTTAGTTGCTGAGATAAATAACAAAAAAGACAAAAAAA
Organism: Proteromonas lacertae; assembly: GCA_002245135.1. Classification (NCBI taxonomy): domain Eukaryota; class Bigyra; order Opalinata; family Proteromonadidae; genus Proteromonas; species Proteromonas lacertae. Next base: position 6,105 of record NGBS01000165.1, on the reverse strand, counting down.
GCACTTAGAAAATTCTCATAGTGTTTCGTTTTATCAAAACATTTTCTGGAATAATTTCAAACACGAATTTGTTTTTTTCATTTTAAAAGTGAATTAGAGAGAAAACAGACTCAAAATGACAAAAGAATGTATACAATGCTTGTAATTAGTGCATATATAGGTAAATTTGGCTTAAGGTTTATTCAGAAATCAATACAAGGTGCATTCACATGGTTCTTCTCAAATTTAGGAAGAGTATTATATAGCTTATACAGTTTTTATAGTTCACAGGTAAAAGACCATGGGTAACAATAGGTGTGTCGTTATTATTTGTAGTTGGTTTTGCATTTGGGTTTTTAAGGATGAATGATTTAACAGAAAGTGATACAATGAAACTGTATGTCCCGCAGTCAAGTAGAGGTTTTGATGGTCAAGATGCTTATGATGCCGTATTTGGCAGTTCTACTAGTGATTTTTATTTGATATTTCAAACTAAAGATAGTAAAGAACAACTATTTACACCTGAAAACTTAAAAGAAATAATGAATCTCGAAACAGCTATAAGGGAAACAGAAATGAGTGGAACTAAATATAATGATATATGTGCAAAGATCAGTATGGGAACTTTAGGTCAAAGATGTCGAGAAATATCACCAGCATTATACTTTGAATATAATCCAAATGCTGTAGATTCAATACTTCAAGCTTATGGTAGTTTAGAGAATTATATTTGTAAATCACAACTGATTCCAAGCTATTATATGTTTGGTAGTATTGAAGATCTAAGTGATGCTGCTTGTAGCACCAGTCAAGGTTTAACCTCTGCTAAAGCTATTCTAGTCACATTCAGTTCAATAGGTTCAGAAGATAAATCAGATCAAGTACACGATTGGCAAGATGATGTCAGAGATTTAATTGACAATAAGTTAGCAAGTCAATTAAAGAATTTAAAAGTGTATTACTATTGGGGCAATGGTGTAAATAATGAAGTAGTTAGAGGAATCACAGATGCAATTCCCAAAATTGCTATATCAATTGCTATAGTAATTGTGTTTTTAATCTTAACAATGGGTGATTTTAAAGATTCTACTAAGTCTTTCAGTCTGTTAGGTGTATTCGCTGTATTATGTACTGTCTGTGGTATTGTATTAGGATTAGGTTTCTCATTAACTGTTGGTATTAAATGGACACCAACTTCAATTATTATTTCATTTTTAGTATTAGGAATGGGTGTGAATAATGCAGTTTTATTACATTCTACATTTGAAAGACAAGATAAATCATTACCTGTGGAAGAGCAGAATGCAGCTGCATTAGGTGAAGCATCAATATTTATTACATTAACATCAGCTACTACATTATTGTCATTCTTAAGTATATATTATTATTATTATTATTATATATAGTGGGTATGAATACTGATTTCCCTGGTATTCGATATTTCTGTGGTAGTAGTGCATTAGTTGTTTTTGCTTGTTATATATTGGTATTGACTTTATTCAATGGTATAATGATTATTGATTGGAAAAGATCGTTGTCCAATAGAATGGATTGGTTATGCTGTATAGTTAAAAAACCATCAGATAATAATAATAATAATAATCAATCAGAGAATAAAGAAGGTTGGTTTTATCATTTCCTTGATACTTATGTTAGAAAGTTATATGAAAATAGAATATTTCAAATATGTGTAGTTGTTATATTCTTTGGTATTGCTGGCTTCTTTGTGTATCAATGCACTAAGATTAACGTTGGTTTAAATACAGAAGATGTTGTGCCAGATGACTCGTATATTTTATAAATACTATTATTATTATTATTTCAAATAGATATGTATTAGATTTTAGTCATCTCAAGAAACAACATTTTCCAACATTACAACCCAATATTCACATATTATTACCCAAATTAGATTATTATAAGAAAGATGTAAGAGAAAGGATTATTGAAATGACAAAAAAAGTACAACAAGTGCCTGGTGTAGATAAAACAAGAAGTACCAATATATGGGAAATGTTTAATTCACAGCCAGGATTTGCAGAAATCAATGATGAAGCAACCTATAAACCAGCATTAGCTGGATTTCTAGAAAAAGCAGCTGCTTTATCTGAACAATTAAAATTTGATGAGAGTGGTAATATTGAAGTAAGTGATGTATTATTATATCATACAATTGAAACTGAGGATGGTGGTTTTGCTGTAGATTCAATGAATGATGTAAGAGACACTATTGATTCATATTCTGATTTAAAAGCTGTAGATTATTGTGATGAATATCCAATTTGGGATTCTAATAATGCAGTCAAGAAAGAAACTTGGATTAATCTTATACTATCAGCTGTTGCTGTAGTAATTGTATTGTTGTGTTTATTAACACCATGGACTGCAATTGTCGTATTGATAAATATTGCATTAATTGATATCTGTGTAGTTGGTTGGGTTCCTTCTCTTAATTTAGTATTAAACAGTGTTACTTGTTGTTGTTTAGTGTTATCAGTTGGTGTTGCTGTTGATTACAGTGCTCATATTGCCAATAGATTCATGTTATCAACAGGTACAAAGAGTGAAAGAGCTGGTAATAGTATTGTAGTAATGAGTGTGAATTTATTAAGTGGTGGTATTGCTTCTATATTAGGTATATTTATGTTGGCATTTGCTAATGTTCCAACGAATAGAGTTTTCTTCCAAATGATGATCGGTGTATTGATGTTTGGTATATTGTATGGTATGGTGAATTTACCTTGTATGTTTGCATTGATTGGTGATAAAAGTATTAATGAAAAGAACGATTCTGAGAATGATAAGAAGAAGAAAGATGAGATTGAAATGATTGAAGAGAATAGAAAGAAAAGTGATAATAATAATAATAGAAGTAGTGGTGAAATTGGATTGATGAGAGATTCTGCTAAAGTTGTACCTGTTACTGTTGAAGAGAATGAAAAACAGAATCAACCTGCTGCTGAAATAGTGAATTTACCAAATGCTGTTGAAGATCATTCTGATGATAATAATAAGAATGAAGAAAAGAGAGAAGAAGAAGAAGTAATAAAAGAGAATAAAGAACCAGAGCAACAGAATCAACAAGAAGAAGTTAAAGCAGATGATGTTGTAGATGAAAATAAAGAGGAAGTAAAAGTAGAGGAAAATGAAGAAAAACAACAACAACAATAGATTAATTAAAATATTAGTATAAATATGTTTTAAAAAACTTATATATACATTGAGTTATGTATTGAAAGTGTGTAAATATAACTACAAACAATAATGAAAATCAAATTAAGATAAAATCAATAAATTATCAGTTACATTATAAGTTTCAACAATATTTTCACTCTTAAAATCTTCTACAAAACGAATAAATCCTTTATATACATTGATAAGTTGAACTTCTTTCACAAAAATTATAATCTAAATAAATATACAATAATAATCATACACTAATAATTACACACACTACTTCGCCTAAATTAAACGCAAGCGCATTAATATCTTCATTAATATCTTCAAACATCGTATTTTTGTTAATTGAATATTTTGAATATATTATCAAATACGAATAATTAATCATTGATGAAATATAACAAAAGCATCTCACTGTTGTTAATCCACACGACTATAAATATGATAAAAATATTGAAATATACAACAAAGTTGTACCACGACACAGAATGAGGATGTAATTTACTTATCAATAAATAATGGACGGTAACAGTAATTAATGAAAGGCTGCAAAAGACTTTCATCCAAATTGAAGGGTATAAGACAAATGTAGGTATAAATATTAATAAGCATATCGTCAGCTCAACTGAAAACAGCGTTCCTAACTGGTCTCTAAGTTTCTTCTCTTTTCTGTAGTATGTGTATTGATCTTCTGAATGGGAATCTTCAGAATCTTCTCTTTTTGTTACTATTGTAACAAGTGTAGGCGCCATGGCAAAATTGACAAATTTTCTATGGTTGGTTCTTGCAAAAACAGTGTTTCAAGTTTGTTAATCAAACTAGAATCAAACCTGCAAATCTCAAAACACCCTTTTCAAAATGTTGAATTAAACAATCAAAAAAATGTTACAAATCATTAAAAAAATAACAAGAGGTTTATTTATTTATTCAAAAAATTTGGATGTATACTTAACTTGCTCTTCATTTCCTTCTCTCTTTATAATCTTACCAATAACACTAACTGTTTCACCTTCTTCTCTCAAAATCTTCATGATTTCATCAGCATTCTCTGGTTTGCATACAACAATCATACCAATACCACAATTAAATGTTCTAATAAAATCACTCTCTTCAATATGAGCTAATGAATATAACCATTTAAAAACAGGTAAAATATTCCAACTCTTTGGATCTAACTCACAAACAGTCTCATTCGATAATACTCTTGGTATATTCTCAGTCAAACCTCCACCTGTAATATGAGCCAAAGCAATAACTTTACCAGTTTTAATAGCTTTATTCAATGATCTAACATATATCTTTGTAGGTGTTAATAATTGTTCACCAATTGTCTTTGTATTATCATATGGACATTTATCATGATAATTCAATCCAGCTTTTTCAATCAAGAATCTAACCATTGAAAATCCATTAGAATGAACACCAGTGGAAGCTACACCAATAACTACATCTCCAATATTGGTTGGTTTGGGTAATATTTGTGATCTTTTCACTGCACCAACACTGAAACCAGCTAAATCATAATCACCATCTTTATACATTTGAGGCATTTCAGCTGTTTCTCCACCGATTAAAGCACAATTTGCTTGCTTACAACCTTCAGCAATACCTGTAACTACTTCAGTTGCCAACATTAACTTCTAATTTTCCAGTAGCAAAGTAGTCTTCAAAGAATAATGGTTCAGCACCTTGAACAATCAAATCATTTACAGACATTGCGACTAAATCAATACCAACTGTATTATGAATATTACAATCAATAGCAATCTTTAATTTAGTACCAACACCATCATCTGTAGCGACTAATATTGTATCATCACCTTCATATCCTGCAGATTTAAGATCAAATAATCCTCCAAAACCACCTAAATTAACATCAGCTCCTGGTCTGGATGTGCTTTTACAAACACTCTTTATTCTATTGACTAGAGTATTACCAGCATCAATATTTACACCAGCTGCAGAGTATGACACAGTATTATCAATATTATCATAATCACCATTCCAAAACTTATTAATCACTTCAATAAAAGCTTCACCTTCTAATTGTTGTACTTTTTGTTTCAATGATTCTGGTGTTTCTGTTGGTGTAACTTCACATTTCTTTTGTAATAAATAAGCACCACCATCTACTTCAGCTGTTACCATATGAATTGTACAACCACTTTCTTTCTTTTGTGCTTTAATTACTTCTTCATGAACATTCAAATCCATACCTCCAGCAAAATCAGGTAATAAAGATGGATGAACATTAATACACTTATTTTCCCATTTACTACAGAATTCAGGTGATACTATTCTCATATATCCAATTAAACAAATCAATTGACAACCATATCTTTCTAATACTTCACTCACTTTAGCATCATATACACTTCTTTCTGTACCTTAGCACATGGAATATATTCATTATAATATCCATAATTCTTAGCTTTCATTAAGATGTTATTCTCTTTTGGTGATTTATTAGAAACAACAACACCAACTGTTGCATGTAATTTACCACTTTTTATAGCGTCATGGATTGCTATCATATCAGTACCATGGTAGATCCAATAACACCAATTCTAATTGGCCATATCTAAATGCTTTCTTACCAATATCATGTCTATAGTGTAAATGATCAAATCGAATGTAATTCATATTCACATATGAATGACTAATTGCTTGTCTAAGTGTTTTACCTAATGCTGTTACTGCTAATACTCTTCCACCACTTGTTAATAAGAATTCACCTTCTAATTTAGTACCAGCATGGAATACAATACTGTTATTATCAATATTATTAGCTCTTTCAACTCCAGTAATAGTTAAATTCTTTTTATAATTATTACTTGGATAACCACCTGAACATGCAATAACTGTACAACAGTATTCATTTTTCCATTCAATATTCATTTTATCTAATTCTCCTTTACAACAAGCAACCATAATATCATATAAATC